>OY744508.1:3275675-3431164 GCA_963556185.1 Pseudopediastrum boryanum | reverse complement strand
GATTCATATGAGACCAGCTGCACTAGTGCTTCATTGACATGTTCTGAGTGAATTGCTCAGCTGCAACCATTGCTCTGTCAAAAGCAGCTAATCCTACCTGAGCCGCAACATTTCTACCTGTCTCTTCCACCCCCTTTACCTGCAGGCCGGCCAGACAGTCCGTGTGCGTGTGATTGGCTTTCGCCTGGTTGATGGCCTCACCACCGTCTCCCTCAAGCCCTCCGTCATTGACCAAGCCATCTATTCAGTCAAGGACCTATACGCCGGTCAAACATTGACCGCAGCTGTAGTAGCGGTTACAGACAAGGGCTTACTGCTGCAGCTAAACCCCAGCTCAAAGCCATAGTGCCTACCATGCACATGAGCGACCTGGGCACCAAGAAAGCCAAGGGAAAATTCAAGGAGGGGCAGAAGGTGGAAGCTAGGGTTTTAACGGTAGACCCTGTGGAGAGACGAGTTACTATGACTTTAAAGAAGAGCTTGTTAGGGTCTAAGCTACCGATCTTATCTGATATCCGGCAAGCGGTACCCGGCATGAAGCTACACGGGACAGTCACTGGGATCCAGCCATGGGGGGTGTTTGTGACGTTTTACGGTGGGGTGTCTGGGGTTCTGGGGAAGAGGAGCTGGGGTTGCTGCCCGGCCAGGGTTTAGAGGATGTGGTGTCTCTAGGGCAGGTGGTGAGGGTTTTGGTGAAGGCGGTGGATGTGGGGAGGAGGAGGCTGGTGCTGGTGTCAAGTAAAAAAGCAGCGGCGGCGGCAGCGGCAGCAGCGGCAGCGGGAGAAGAGGGGGTGGGTGGTCAGCAGCAGCAAGGGGGTGGTTGGGGTGTGGGCCATGTGGTTGAGGAGGGGGGTGGTGAGGAAGGTACATCGGAAGCAGAAGGATGAGAGCAAAGGGACGGTGCTGCTGGAGATTAGCGGTGAGTGGGGAGAGGGAGGAGATGAGGGTGGCAGAGAGGGGGGTTTGTTGGGTGCAAGCCGGGCTGGAAGGACGGGGCGAGTATGGGAATCTAGGGCCAATAAGGTGCAAACACAGCTGCAGTCTGGAGGAGTGATGGAAAATATGCCATTTTTCCTGTAGTTCATATTCTATGGTCTGGTTTATAGGGCAGGGGGTCTGTTCACCCTTATGCCAGGCTTGGCTGTAATACGCCTCCATGCTCAATCTGAGAAAGTTACCAGAGGCAGTTTGGCCATTCTAGGCGTTTCTGTGCTGCGCTATTTCAATCGTGAGAGTCGCATATAGGTACTGGCACCCTGACCAGCCACATCTGCGCAATAGCATCAGCATGGTAATCTTATTGATATGTCGTGGTGGGGTTTACTTGTGTTGGTGTCAAGCTTGTTCATGTCATACCGTAGCACATTCATCAGCGTCCAGTATATCTCTGATAGCTGTCACTCGCAATAGTCCATTGCTGGTCTGATCCACAAGCTCATGCCTGGCGGTGCCTTAGCTACCAAAGCTGCCAACAGAAGGAGCTCCTCCTCCTCCTCCGGTTGCTCCTGCTTCTGCACCAAAAGCATCCAGAAGTCAAATTACGAGTCTGCCTGTTTCTAGACTCGTCCCCTTACAGCTCACTCCCAGGCACGGGCCTGCTGTTGCTGGGGCCATCAAAGATTTAGTCTTCCTTTTCCTCCTGTTGCTCTTGTTGTATTGCGTAGGTCCTGGTTGTATCCCCTGTGTTGCCCACCTCCCTGCTTTAATTTGTGTGATCAACAATAAATGGATGGTGTTTGCTGCTGCTGTTACTCTGCTGCAAGTGACATGCATTTAACAATGTTGCTGCTGTTGCTCTTGCAGTTGCTTTTACAGTGGCAGATGGCGTGATCTGAATGTTCACCTGCTCCTTTTGCTGCTCTTGTTGTATTGCGCAGGTCCTGGAGGTGTGGCCCATGTCGCCCACCTCCCTGCTGCTCATCTATCAGATCACCCTGGAGGTGCTGCTGCTCTCATGGGGGTGCTACAGCCAGGAATGAAGGTGGGGCCATTGCTACTGCTGGATAAGGTGGAGGACAAGGACAAGAAGGGGGTGGAGGGGGGGGAGGAGGAGGAGACACAATGGCTGGTGAGTTTGCGGGGGGGGGGGGGGGCAAAGGGGGATATGGGGTTGGGGGGGGAGCACAAGGGGGCTGGGGAGGGGCTTGAGAGGAGAGAGGAGGTGGGAGGAGAGAGGAAGAGTTGACAGGGGGTGGAAGATGGTAAGGTGTGGCATGGTGGATGGTGAGCTGGGGGTGGGGGGAGGGGAAAGGAGGCCACTCGAGTAGGCATGGGGTAGGGACAGGGGTGGCTGTAGAGGTGAAGTTGTGGGGCAGAGGAGAAGAGGGGTTAGAAATCACGGAAGTGGGAATATGACTTCTGGTATGGAGCAGGATGGGGAGTTGCTATGCTAGGGGGAGCTGTGAAAGGTATGGGTTAACAGAAAGCTCAAGGGCGCCATGATTAGCAGGAGGTTATGAGTAGGAATGATAATGGGTCTTACGGCTGCAGTACAATTCGCTTGATGTTAGCCCTCTCATCTTGGTTGAGGACCTCGCTCACGCTGTCATGTAGGTCCAGAACTTCCAATGTTGTTGGAAACTGCATCTTCATTGCAACCATCTCTCAGCTGTTGTGCTTTTCTGTGTTTTGACCTGCTAGCTGTCACTCATTGCAGCCTCGACCTCACATGGCAGAGGGAGCGCACTATTATGATCAGAGGATCAGAGCTCAAAGAGGAAGCTGGACGATGCCACCACTCTCAGAAAACGGTCACCCCATAATGTAGTAAGCCCAAACTTGTTACATTGAATCAACGCCAAACACTACAGATCTCTCTGGATCTTCCATACATAACTGCCAATTAGACTGGCTCAATTCCATCACACACTAGCTCAAGACATAAATGCACACTTCAGCAGTACAGCAGTACATACTGAGTGGATGTTGACTGGATCAGAGCTGCAAGCTCCACATACAGCTTTTAGCTGTAGCTTCCTTCCCCCCCTCACAAAAAGGCAACAGCCACGAAAAGGGTACTGCTAATCAAGACTACACACCAGACTACTAGGTAAAGACTGTTCAACCAGCACCAAAAGACTGCTGGCCTAACAACATACTTCAACGGGGAACACGGCTGATACATGATGGCAACACTATAAACTAGGCTTTTGCATGCTACACCACAGAACTAAAACTGAACATACAACAAAGGCCACCCACAGGGACATTATCGGAATGGTAGGCGCTGTTCTTTGGTCAACATGTCTCGTATCCGTCACCACAGAACATATTGAATGCGAGGGCTTAGCCTACGGTCCATCCACCACGGGACAAAATCGGAATGGTAGGCGCTGTTCGTGCCAATATACCAATGCAGGCAGCAGCGGCAAGCTGCGCCGAGGCTAAACCCTAGGCACTTGAGGCTTAGGCTGGAGTGCCACAGCCAAACATGCACCGCATGCAGCACACACTGTCCGGCATACTACACGTCATTGACTGAACTGAGGAGCTTCATGTTTTGCCTAATGCAGGTGACGCGCAAGCTGTCATTGATCACAGCAGCAGCCGCCCTCCCTGCCACCTTCTCCGCGGCCTCCCCTGGCGCCCACCTCCCCGCATACGTCACCCGTGTCACTCCCGCAGCCGTCAACGTGCGCTTCTTGGGCAAAGTGACGGCCCGGGCCGGTTTGCCGCAGCTGTGCGATACATTCATATCAGATGCCCGCACCGCATTTTCAGTTGGGCAGAGCGTCCGGGCGGTAGTTGTCACCGTCGAACCGGAGCGGCGGCGGTTAGCGGTGAGTTTGAAGCCGTCGGCGACGGGTAACGGGGAGGTGGAGTATCTGACATGCCTGCTCCAGGATTTGGAGCTTGCGAATAAGTTACATCAGCAGACGGAGGCCGCAGCAGCAGCAGCAGAGGGAGGGGAGGGAGAGGAAGCGGCGGCAGAGCCGGTGGATTGGTCGTTGACGTTCCAGCCGGGGTCGTTAGCGCTGGAGGGGTGCATCAGGTGCAGCCGCATGGTTTGCTGTTGGACTTGGATGATCATCCAGATGTGGTGGGGCATGTGGCGGAGGGGCAGGGGGTGTTAGGGGGGAAATCCAAGGAGGGGGTGGCATTTACCCCTGACCAGCGCATCGCAGCACGGGTGCTAGATGTGAATAAAGTAGATGGGATTGTTGAGCTCTCTTTGCAGGAGGATTTGATGAAAGGGTTGAAGGCAAAAGGGGGGAAGTCAACCCCTAAGATGAAACTCGGGCAGGAGGTAGCGGCAGTAGTGGTAGCGCCGAAGGAGCACTACACTGTTGTTGTACTGCCGGAAGCTGGTGGGGTGCTGGGGGTGGTGTCCAAGGGGGATTTCAACCAGCAGGGTTTAGGGGCTGGGGCGAGTAGGAGCTGGGGTTCAGGGGTTAAGCTGCAGTGTAAGGTGGCAGGGCTGCCGAAGGAGGAGAATGGGTGGAGGCTGTTGTTGAGGGTCATACCAGCAGCTTCTAGTAGAGCGGCGGCAAAAGCAGCAGCAGCAGCAGCGGGGGGTGGGGCTGCTGGTGCTGGTGGTGCGGGTGGTGCTGGTGGTGGAGTTATGACTGCTACTGTTACTAGGGTGGATGATCTGGGCATGGAGGTGCAGTTTGGCAAGGTGAGAGAGGGAGGGATGGGCTGAGAGAGATGGGGGGAAGGCGTGGGAGGGAGACAGGGGGTGCAGGGGGGCGAATATGGAGGTAGGGGTGTGCGGGTATGGCACTGCTAGTAAGCGCAAAGGGATATGGTGTTTGCATGGCAAACACAGAGCATGGATGTGCATGAAGTATACAGGGCTGTGTTTAATTCTACATGGACAATATGAAGTGTTATCTAGTTGACCTTCACCTATTGCAGCGCATATCTCCTGGTGCAGCGTAAACCCGTCTACAAAACTAGGCCCATGGTCTTGAACCCTGGTCTTAAACCCGGCTACAAAACCAAGCCCCTTGTCCCGACTCCAATTCAGCAAGGGTTAATGTTTGATTCTCCTAGGCCATGCATTGGGGAGCTCTCAAGTCCAGCTATGTCTGTGTTCCTGCTGTTACTCAGTAAAACCCTGGACGATGGGTTCAGGGCTTAGTTTGGGGTTAGGGTTTTATGGGTAGCCCTAAATTACTGGACACCCTAACTCCTGCATTCAATTCTGGACAAGACTGAACGCTCTTGGTATGATTCATTTCTGCTTCCCAGGACCCCCCTCATCACGGTGTGGTCCACGTGTCAGAGCTACAGGAGAGGTGCAGGGAGGTGCCAGGGGCATCAGCCCTGTCAGGGTTTAGTGAGGGGCAGCGGGTCAAGGCTGCAGTGCTGGGGCGAGTGAAGAGCTTGAGGGGGAAGAGGGGGAAGGAGCTGCAGCTCAGTTTGAGACCTTCAGCATTGGCAGCAGCAGAGATGGTGAGTGTGAGGGGGGGCGGGTGTATGGGTTTGGAGGGAGGGCGGGGGTGATAGGGGGAATGAGAACCTCAGCATTAGCAGCAGCAGACTTGGTGAGGAAGGGCGGACGGGGAGGAGGTGGGGGGAATGGGTGGGGAGAGAGGGGTGGTGACTGGGGGGGTTGGGGTGGCCTGTATGGAGGTGGTGGAGCTGCAGGGGACAGGCATGGCTGGGAGGGGGGTTATGGGAATGTCCAGGGGAGGAGGATGGATTGGGTGTGTGGTGGGTGGAGGAATGAAGAGGGGTAGGCAGTAGGAAAGGGGTTGAGGAGGAGGGTAGGGGCGGAGTGAGCATCATACTTTTTACGGAAGGGCTGTGGTCTGGGATGAGACTAATTCCAAAGGGGCGCTGAGGGAGAGCTGAGGGAGAGGGGAGGGAGAAATGGGGGGAGGGAGGGAGGGAGAAATGGGGGGGAGGGAGGGAGGGAGAAATGGGGGAAGGAGGCAAAAGGGTGGAAGCAGCGGCTGCAGCTCGTATAGCATTGGGGGTGGCGGGCAGATGAGGACACCGGGTGGCGTGGGGGAGGGGTTGAGTGTTTACAGGGGCATGAGGGGAAGAAGGGGTTTTGGGGCAGTGGCAGGGTGAGGGGAGGGGTGGAGAAGGGGCGACAAATACAGGGTTCAAGGAAGGGGTGTGTGTTGCAGCATGTAAGGGCGGGGAGGCACATCGCGGTGTTTGAGGTTACAGCAAGTGCATGGATGAGGTTTGGGTGGGGTGGGGTGGGATGTAGTGGGGATGGGGAGAAAGATAGGTGGAGGGGGGAAGCTGCAGATTTGTAAGACACCTTTAGCATTGCCAACGCTGCAATGGTGTTTGCACCGGGACGCGGGGCGGATGGGGTGGGGGACGGCGTCCTCTTTGGCACAATGGGGCTGATGGGGCTTGGGAGAAGGTAGGAGGGAAGGGGGGTTACAGAGGGCAGATGCTGGAGGAGGGGTAGTGACGGAATGGAAATGGGGGCATGTGCAGCAAGAGCAGGGGGAGACGGCAGCATCAGAAAGTAAGTAGCGCATGTCCTTTCATCACCCTAGTGCACCAGAGAGTGGGTTGCGAGAGGCTTTTCATGTTGCTGCTCTGCAAATTTCTGCTAATGCTACAGCAGTAGCAGCAGCATGTTCATAATATCACAAGCCGCTTTTACGTCATTACGGTAATTGAGACCAAATGCTGACTGCTCCGGCCTTTCCTTGCTTTTCCCGTTGCAGGGCAACCACCCTGCTCCAGTGTTGACCCCCGCAGACCTGCAGCCAGGGGTGTCACTAGTGGGTTGGGTCACCCAGGTGTCACCCGAGTGCCTCTGGTTAGATGTGGCACCAGGCATCAGGGGTCGAGTGCATGCCCTGGAAGTGAGTGACTCACCAGAGCAGCTGCAGCAGTTCCCTGAACCCTATACCGTGGGGCAAGCGGTGGTCGCTAGGGTTTTAGAGGTGGACCAGAAGCAGCATGTGCTAAACCTCACTATGAAGTCCGAGCAGGGTTTATCAGGGGATGCTGGTGTCAAGGGTTCAGCAGCAAAGGCAGCGGTAGGGGGTCAGGGTTTAGGAGGAGCTGGGGGGGTTTTGGTTACTGGGAAAGTGATGGATGTGCGAGGGGAAGGGGTGGTGGTGCAGATTGGCCCGAGGCAGCAGGGGGTGGTAGCACTCACAGATATTCACGATTTCTGGGTCCCTAATGCCCTAGCTGGAATCTCAAAGGGCACGTTTGTGAAAGCCAGGGTTTTAGATGATACTGCAGCTGGCTCCGGGCAGGGTTCTAGGGTGGCACTATCACTAAGACACTCCGATGGGGGCCATATCCAGGGTTTTACTCACCCAGAGCCGGTTAAAACCTCGGCCGGTCAACCCTCACCGGCGCCCAAGGGGTTGCTAGCAGAATCAGGGGATTTGAAGGAAGGGGCGAATGTTGCCGGGTATGTGAGGGGGGTGAGCGCAAAGGGGTTATTTGTGAGTTTGGACCGGCAGCAGGTGGCCCGGGTGAAATTGAGCCAAATGTCAGATGGATTTGTGGAGGACCCTGCAGCAGCATTTCCCCCTGGGACTAGGGTGGAGGGGAGGGTGATGTCTGTCGGGATGGTGGAGGGGGGGAAGGAGGGAGAGGGAGCAGCAGCAGCAGCAGCGGCCGTGGTTATAGCAGGCAGCAGCGGGGGTGGCGGCAGCAGCAGTAGAGGAGGGTTGAAGGTGGAGATGACATTGAGGAGTGGTAAGGGTGGGTGGAGGCAGCTCAGTGATATCAAGGAGGGGGAGATTACCACTGGCAAGGTGAGCTGCGGTAAAGGGGAGGGGGGGGCGGTAATGAAATGCTTTAGTTGGAAGGAAACACCATATGTGGACTGCTTTTATGTTGTTGCAATTGGCTAAATTAGGCAGTGTCAGAAGGCGATTGGATATTTGAAAAGAAGCTGCTGGCATGGGACAGACAGAGAGAACATGATGTGCTTGTACTTGAGGGGGTAAGCACATGCCTGGGTAGATTACTGTTTACACTTTGTGATACGCCGTAGAAACTAATGACATGGTCCCGCACCGCAAGCTCTTAGAAGACCAGCCAGGCGGGACAGGAAACTAGTGCCTGGATATAGTGGGAGACGCATATATAGACATGCTATAGATGATTACCTTCCATCCCTGGAGATGCCGAATGAGGGAATGCTCTGCAACTGCTAACCATATGTGGGAGGTAACAAACAAACAAACAAACAAAAGTTTAAGGTGTGGCTGCGCCAAGGCAGCTACATTGAAACGACCAAAAGCACCGGGGTCAAACCCCATTTCCCTATCCAACCTCACTTTGAACTTTATCTCCCATGAAGAGCAGCTCTTGGTGACGTGTTGTTGCATATCAGTGGAGGCACTACTGTACTCAACAGAACCTGGTGTGTGGTGTAGACAGAGGTTTTCTTCCTTTGCACCTGGTGCTTGCTTTCTTCTTTTGCAGGGCGGCATGCCTGCAGGTTCATACCGTGCATCTCCTGTAACCTGTGTATCTGTAAAACCTACTATACACACTAGTTAAAATTATGGTGCAGGCATCAAAGCAGGTCACCCAGTCACTTGAGTGACATCTGGTTACACCTTGTCACCCAGTGACCACAATACCACGTGACCTGACCCTGTGCACCTCTTCACCCTTGCTTTTCCTTCTCAGGTGCGCAAGGTTGAGAAGTATGGCGTGTTTGTGGAGCTCGCAAACAGCCACGTCAGCGGTTTAGTGCACATCAGTCAGTTACCAGATGGCGTCACTTCTAAGAAGCTGCCTGGAACCTACCAAGCAGGGCAGGTGGTGCGGGTGCGGGTGATGAGCATTGACCATGACTCAGGCAAAATGAGCTTGAGTTTGAGACCTGAGTACCTGGTGGGGGAGGAGGAGGAGGGAGAGGGAGAGGAGGGGGAGGAAGAGGGGGGTGCTGGGGGGGTATTGGGTGTGAAGGGGAAGAAGGGGGTGAGAGATTTGGATGAGGAAATGGTGGATGCCTTGGAAAGTGAAGAGGAGGAGGATAGCGAGGAAGGGGAAGAGGGGGAGAGTGAGGAGGACGAGGAGGAGGGGTTGGTGGTGAGGGGTGCTGCTAACGGGTTGAGTATAGATGATATGGACATTGATGAAGATGAGGAAGAAGAGGAGGAGGAGTCAGAGGAGGAGAGTGGCAGCGAAGAGGAGGAAAGTGAGGAGGAAGAGGAGAGCGAGGAGGAAGAGGGGAGTGAGGAGGATATAGAAGGCGATGATGATGGGGATGATGTTGGTGGAGTTGATGTGTATCGTGGTCCTCATAACCTGCTTCATGCTGGTGGTGGCAGTACTAGCTGGGGGGAGCTGCAGCTGGAGGACCAGGAAGGACAGCAGCAGCAGCTGGAGGGACAAGGACAAGGTGAGACCCAGGGAGGGGGAGAGGGTGGGGGGGGCTGGGGAGGGCCGGGGGGGGGGGGGCGGGCGACCAGGGAGGGGGGAGGAAGAACCACGGCCAGGGGGGGAGGGGGCTGCCATTTATTTGAGGGAAGAAGGGAATGTAAATTCCAAGGTAGGTTGGATCTATGCTTTTGGGGTACTGGAGGATCATATGATTTTGAGTGGAGGTGGAGGGAAGCTGAGGTAATGCTGGAACCAGAAAGGGTGGGAAGGGGACAGTAAGGTGGTTGAAATCAGCCTTAGGCCTGCTGGGAGGAATCTGGCTGATGCGTTAGTGCTGTGGTATGTATTCTTTCATCCATTGTTCACTGCAGGGCGGTTTGCGCAGTGGGAGATCATAGTCACTTGTTGCCCCAAATGTACTGGTTAGCACTCAGGGGCATTACTTCCTGCTGTCCGTGAGCTGCTCTCACAAGGAAGCACTCTTTTGTTGTAGCCCTGCAAACATAGCCTTTTGCATGGCTGGCCTGTGTCATTTTGAAAGCCAGTGATTCTTCTCCTCCTGCCGCAGGCTGTTCCAGATTCTATACTGCCAAGAAGCGCTCAGAATCCCGTGTTATCTTCACCTGATGCTGACTTCACATATCCCTGTTGCGACCTTCAGATTACCCCCAGCCTTTCTCATGGCACTGCCTATCTCTCCTGGAGAAAACTCCGCTTGTGTCTAAGTTTGCTCAAAAGCAATCCAGGGAGTTTCTTAGTTTGATGCATTGACCCCCATGTGCTCCTACCTGGCTAAACCCTAGACACTAAACCTCAGACTTTAAAACCCTAAATGTACATCCGATCATCTGCCACAGGCGCAGCGAAGCTATCCAAGAACGCCAAGAAGCGACTCAAAGCCCAGCATGAAGCCGCCATCCGTGCAGCAGAAGTGGCCCGCCTCTCTGGCGACGCCGCGCCCACCAACGCCACCGAGTTTGAACGCCTCCTCGTGGGCAACCCCAACAGCAGCTACCTTTGGATCAAATACATGGCACACCTGCTGTCTCTGGGGGAAATTGATGCGGCTCGGGCGGTAGCGCAGCGGGCGCTGGATACCATCAACATACGGGAGCAAGGGGAGAAGTTCAATGTGTGGGTGGCGTGGCTGAATCTGGAGAATGTGTATGGGTCGCCGAGTCCGGAGGAGGCGTTGATGGGGCTGTTCCAGCGTGGGTTGCAGTATTGTGATCAGAAGGCGCTGTACATGGCGCTGTTGGGGATCTTGCAGAAGAGTGGGAGGGGGGAGCTGATGCAGGAGGTGTTGAAGACCATGTGCAAGAAGTTTGGGGGGAGTGCAAAGGTGAGGGGGGGTTGGGGGTTGGGGTGGCGAAGGGGGAGGGGTGGTAAAAGGGCGGTGGGTGGCGAGGGGGGTCATATGTTAGTGGCGGGGCGCTGCTTCCCTTGAGAGTGCATGCTGCACATGAAGCTGCCATGCATCATATATCATCTGCGGTTGCCAAAGTGCCATAGAGTGATATCTTATACCTGTGTGGCAAGTGGGATCTAGGACGCAAGCACATTCAGCTGTGCCATATAGAGGTCCAGCAGAACGCATTCATAACTAGCTCCAGAGCAATTGATTAAGACATTGTCGTGATGCCTGATGTTGATGCTGATGCACCTGCTGCATTCTGGTCTTTGCTGCTGCTGCTGCATTTTCATTTTTCCTGCTGCTGCTGCTGATGCTGCTGATGCTGCCTGGTCTGCTGCTGGTGCTGTGCAGGTGTGGCTCCGTGCCATTGAGCACTCCCTTGCAACTGAGGGCGAGGCAGCAGGGGAGAAGGCGCGCCGCCTGCTTGAGCGAGCCCTGTCCTCCCTGCCTAAGCGGAAGCACATAAAGGTGATCAGCCACGCAGCTCTGCTAGAATTCAAATCTGGGAGTGCGGAGCGAGGGCGCAGCATTATGGAGGGGGTGCTCAGGAATTACCCCAAGAGGTTGGATTTGTGGAATGTGTATTTGGATCAGGAGGTCAAGCTGGGGGATGTGGCGAGGGTGCGGGGGTTGTTGGAGAGGGCCACGAGCTTGCAGCTGCCACCTAAGAAGATGAAGCTGCTGTTTAGGAGGTGGTTGGAGTATGAGCAGGGGCGGGGGGATGAGGCGGGAGTGGCGGCAGTGAAGCAGAAAGCTATGGCGTATGTGGAGCGGACCAGTGGGGGAGGGCAGTAGATATGGAGAGGCGCTGCAGGATGTGAGAGGATATGTGGGACCAGCAGGTTGAGGTTGCTTGGTCGTTGTGTTTTAAAATGGAGCAAAGTTGTGGTTCTTTTACATTGTAGTAGTGTTCGTGGAGTCGGATCTCGCTCCTGGTCTGGAGGGGCACGCACCGTAGTACTTAGGAACTCGTCCTGTCTGTCACGCAGTGACATGCCATGCAGTGGTGAAGTGTGGCGGTGTAGGTAGGTAAAGGTGTGTTCCTTTACCACGTAATTGTCGCATATACCAAAAAACAAGCGTGCTGTGGTGTTGCTGGGTATGCCCGGGTGAGCAAGTTCTCAGGGAGTCAATATGAAGTTATTGCAAGCGCTCGATCAGCCTCCGACCGGGGGCATGAGTATTTGGAACCCGCTGCCAGTGCCGTTAGAGAAGAGCTCTGCTTGTGGTCGCGCTCCCATACAGTCTATGCGCTATGCTCTCCATGGCCTCTTGCGCTGTCCGCACGTGACGGAACGCAGATTCACTACCATGTGACGGAACGCGACAGGACAGGAATCTTGCAGGTTCTCAAGCTGTATAGACCTAGCTAGTGAAACTTGCCCTGCATTTGCCATCATACCCATCTTTTACAGAAAAACCAAGCAGAATGAGCCTGGAAAGCTTACTTGGTTCCAAACAGATGCAACATTTGACCAATGACGCATGAGGATGCATTGCATATTCCTACCTCAAGCAGTGCTTAGGAGCATATATTTACTTGTTTCTAAAAAGCCTGTCGGCAAACTGTCTTGCATAATCATGTTAATGTATCATATGCTGATATCTACACAGCAAAGAAGCCGACTGCCAACTAAAGAACTGGATGCCCCACTTTGCTATGTACTTCACAGCCCGCTGTCAGGCAACTCAGCATATCTACTGCGTCTTCATCACAGGCCAGGGGTTTTGTGTTGTGATGAGCTTTGCGAATGGAAGCATGGCTGTAAATTTGTCTGCACAGGCGTAAAATAAAAAATGCACTATGCAGCAGGAACCAAGAAGTGCAGGCCGGAGGTGGTTGCCTGGCTGGGGTGTCGGCCAAGATAGAAGTCTTTCTGCAGGAGAGGCCCAAGTAGAAGAGCAGCAGGTGTGACGGTGTGGGCAGTGGCCTGTGACAGAGAGTGGCATCTGCAGTTGGGCAACTCAGCTTCGCCAAAGCTCCCGACTTGGGGGGACAGACCATGATACGACAGTTGTAATGAAAGTCAAATCATCAAAGCCTACGCAAGGGAGTAGTACAACCATCAGCAACAGTATCAGTAACCACGGCCAGGGGCCGATGCAGCACGGACCGAAAGACAACGAGAGAAGGCACATGGAGAACGGGCAAGCGGCTTGAAGACAGATGAGACATAACAGCGTGTAATGATAGAAAGAAACAAGCAAGTACAGCAACACAGCGGCACTAGTTTGAGTGTGAAGTGACTGCGAGTGCCACCGCACTCACCAAGCAGGTCAGTTCGTCTAATAGCATGCCTTACGAGGCTGCCTAGCATCAATGATCATTATAGTTGTGTTGAGGCCCCTTTTGTGTATGGGCATAGTTGTTTGGTGGGCTAATGGGGCCAGGCCCAGTCAAGAGATGGGGATGCAGCGGAAAAACTTGCGGTTACAGACAATGTGCATAAGAGAGCCTGCGGACACACGCCGTGGGGATAGTTTGTTCGTTTGCACTGTGTAAGACAAGCTTATGCAATCGGCACATCCCAGTATGGCGTAATCACATCAGAAGGTTTGGGAAATCATTTTGGAAGTCATTTTGGAAGAGTCTGGAAGGCGTTCCATCAAGTAGGGAATGCTTTTGCTGATTCTAAGTTTCTATGGTTGCTGACCTGGCGACGCACATCGGCCTCTGTGGAGGGCCACTGCTCGTTAGTCGCCAAACGTATATATAGTGGGTGGGTCACTAGCAAAGTCATCAAGCAAGGGATCAAGGTAGGTGTTAAGCAATCTGCTCTCCTTCTGATCATCTCTCTATCAAGCATCGACCAAGCTTTCAAGCCTTCGAGGTCTACTACTCAAGTCGAGTCCCTTGGCCCAAGGTCTATGATCAAGCTTCTCTATGTGGAGTATCAAGTGAGTGCATTAGTGGTCCCAGTGACCCTATAGTGGCAAGCACGAGGCCACGGGCCCGGCTAAGCCAATTGTGCAGCTGAGCACTGCGCTCTGTTGAGGGCAACATACAGTCTGTCCAAAATAGTCCTGTCGTGGCTATCAGAGTATCAGCGAGCTATCTCTTAGTGGTCCAAGCGACCCTGCAAAGGCAAGTGCAAGGCATAGAGCCCTGTTAAACTATTGTGCAGCTGAGCACGGCACTCTGTTGAGGGCAACATACAGTCTGTCCGAATAGCCCCTTGTGGCTATCAGAGATCAGCGGGTATCCAGAATACAGGCATACAAGTGAACCTATCAGCATCGGTGGTTGTGCGGTGTCACCCACCCATCTAAGCTACGCATAAAGGCAACCAGATAGCACATACCCTATTGCCGGAGAGCAAGGGTTGAAGCAATCGTGTGACAGATCCAGACCTACTGCCATTGGTGCAGTCTGCAACCAAGTTATCAAGTTTTGCATACCAAAATCTACTGCATCTTGTAATTATCAATTCAAAGATCCCAGACTATCTACGCGCCGACTAACCCCTCATCGGAAGGGAGACCAATAGTCCATAAGATAAGATCAGAAGTAACCCAGTTAGCACTAACGCTACCCCTTGCAGAGTTCAGTTGAGCACCCAGTTACAACAGTGAGAAACAAACAAAACCAGGGTCTAAGCGTAAGCACTACAGTACCGCCACCAGTGGAATTTTACAGCAGTGAAGCTACACGCCCTGCTACCTCATCAGCAAGCAACATCTGTGTGATCAACGCACAGCAGTCAATTCAAACTAAACCCAGTGAGCAGCATAGAATTGCTACTTACAGCGGTGAACCTGGGCCCACCCACCGCATAAGCCTTCCGCTGCCCAGCTATCGATCCTTGGGCCCTCTGTCCTGTTGCCCAGTTACTGCACAGACCCCTTGCAGCTGGTTGTGAACAGCTCTAGAGTTGTGCAGTCACCTCTGGGCGCAGGCACCGCGACCGGTGTCACACAGGCCCTGCCAGATGTGTGCTAATGTCTCTCAGTGGAAGAGCATGTACTTCATCCAGTACTATTACAAGTTCTGATGTGGCGTGAGGTCCAACCAATGGGGTTTGTTACCAACTATTGCTTGCACCCGGGCTTACAAGCCCTCCTTGCTTTCTTAAGTAGGAGGGAGGCTCTTACCCCCGTCCGATGAGTCAGTCTGACTTCCGGTCTTGGACCCGGACGTTAAAATTGTTTTTTTTTGGGGGGGGGCAGTGGAGGTTTTGGGTGATTTTGACCTAGCTGCTGGACCTCATGTTTAGGCATGCATATATTGTCATACATGTCGAAGTTTACCCGTATTCTGTTCCACCTCGCTGCTCTTTGTGACAGCTTGAGGTGCGGGGCCTATGGCACTTATTGCTATGGCATATCATGAAATGTAATAACAATAATATTACAAGTTGATGAGGATAGATTGAAACCGGCCTCCGGGATCCCGGAAGTAGCATGCAGGCCAACTGGCAAGCCCCATGGTAATTTCCACACTTCGTCGCAACAGTTTGTACTTAATTGTACAGTACCATATACTGCCCTCCTTTTAACGCCTCTTGAAGTGAGCTTCCAATATGTCAACATCAGCCTGCATGAAGCCTGTAGCTCACCAATCAGCTGCATACCATATATTTCCAACCCACTGCAAGGTGGAGCACAATTACAATCAGCAGCAGTTTGTCACGGTTCAATACTGGGATTAGGCCTGCCTAGACCGTCAGGGCAATACACTTCACCTAGAAAGCCCCCAAACCTTGGCATCCTACAATTTGGGGCCTCCTTATAACACCGATCCAGGCCGGAGGAAATCCATGTATCAGGTGCTAGGTGATGACATTCAAACCATGGACCTGTGCAACCAAAGGACCAAAACAAAGACTGGCCAATGCATTTGATCTGCACACTGACAAAGAGCAGGGCCGCAATGTACTCAGCTGTGCCAGGAGCTAGATAGCATCCACACAACAGAGCACAGACTACACAGAAAAGACAAGAATTGTTTTTGGTCCGCACGCCAACAAGCAACAGCGCTACCATACTCAGCTTTGCCAAAAGCAACCCAAGCGGTGCCAGAAGCTACAAAAGTGTCCTCCACACTCAACTGAGCTGAGATGGCAGCAGAACACAGTACAGACCATACTGCTTAATCAAGGCGTCCGCACAAGAGCACAAGACACAGAAATAGACAATTGCTGAAAATAGCCCCCATTGCCCTGCCTATATGAAAGCCAGCACTGATGAGATCATACACAACAAAAGCGGCTCACTCTCCTTGGCTCCCGATTGCATCTGTTGATACCAATCTGTGCCCTACAGTTTGCCAAGCCTACAGCACAGTCCTGTCGGCGTACTTCAGAACCGGTGGTCAGAGTCTGTGCAATCTTCCTGCATATGTCCATGACGCCTTGAGCCTATGCAACCTCACTACCCCCTTCTGCCACTACCGCTACCTTGTCATCATCTCCAGTAGCATTGCAGGCACCAGCCCCAATAACATAGTTCACCCACGTATCCATATACTCCTTGGATATACACCTGCCTGCCAAGCTGAACACTAGCACAGCACTTACACCAAAACCACATCATTGACCAAACCATCACCACCAAAGTGGCTGAGAGCACATACTGGCTCTCAAAACCGCATACCATACATGACCCAAGCACTCTGATCCTCGGTAGCGTTACCTCAGCTGATCAGTAACCAACGCAATTGCCAATGTTCATAAATAGCATGCCAGCACAACACTATGGACTAGCTGATCCTCAATGAGCAAGCAGCCAAGGCACATTGCGCATTCCCTCCCATACGTTCCACAGCTGCTGCCAAGCAGTGCTGCGTTCTACGGTCCTGAAACCTTGACCAGCTGTGACCCAAAAGAGAGGCTACCAGGCCACCATTGGGCCACCATTGAAACATGGGGCATATTGATGGAAATGCCGCTTGCCTGTTGTGCACCAGGAATTAAACCCCGCACCACGGCCTCTGGATGTCTGCTCAACTGCTTGGATACATACTTCACATGACTCCCAAAATAAGAAGCAAAGGGTCCCAGGACCCTACCCCCTCCACAGTTCAAGCAGGTACTTTCTCTCCCTTCCTGCCTCATTGCCTGCAATGCAACCACCACTCTTACTGACCAACCTTGCTGAAATTATCCGCACAGTTTTCTACTTGCACATCACATTCTGGTGCCAACCTCCCCAGAACCATCCGAAACAGCCATGGGCACAGCCAGCACGCCTCGGACTCATCTGTGCTGCTTCACATGTAGTGACCTTGGCTAACTATCCAGCTCATCACATAAGATCTCATCCCAATCACAATCCCAATCCCAGCTGCGATCTGGTCTCATCCCAGGCACCCCTTTCGCTAAGGTTTGCAGTCTGCATATAGTGACCCGCCATTTACTCTCCTTCACCAACCCTTGCTGCTCTTGCAGGTGTTTCTGCTGCTGTTCACTTTGCTTCCGCAGCTGCTTTTGCTTTGCTGTCAGCAGCCATCCCGTTGAACGCCAGTGCTGCTGTGGCTGGTGGCTTGTAGCCAGCAGGGCTTCCTCAGGTCCTGCAGGTTCCTTCAAACACTCCTCCCAGAGGCAGGGGCCCACTGACGGCCAATCCGAAGGCCACAGGGATACCACTTCATGGCGGTCAGGAATGACTCCATCGGACATCTCCAGCATAGCATACATACTGGGCAACTGGCAGCGAATTTGCTGCATGGCATGTACCAGCTCCTGCTCCTTCTGCACAGTGGATACGATGCCAGCACTTGTGATGTTGTTTGGTTTAATGAATGACCAGCCGCTCATACAGACATCACATGTACTCAAGATGTTGAGGCATATGCAGGCGCATGCTTGGTCTACAAATGCTCCATCAGTATTATGCCTGCAGGGTAACAATTTATATGCCAATGCACCAGCTTAAGGAGTGATGGCAAGTGAGTTCAGCACCGTGTATGTACCTTAGGGCATGCTTCAAAATATATTGAAGGATTGGTATTAACATGCTGTGCTGTCACACAGCTGACATACTATCCTCTTTGTTTGATGCTGACAAACAAACTGAGCAGGCCTACCTGGGCCAGACATGCAGCCACATATGCCTGTGTCCGTTTGCAGTGCTGCTGACATGAGGGTGTTACAGCATCTCCATCAAGATCACTTTGGTTGTCACTGCTCTCTTGACTGGGCCGTTGACCTGTAAAAAGACACAGCAAGGGGGTTCAAGAGGATGGATTCCCTGTAAACATGCGGTGAGCTCAAAATTGCAAGTTAACCAACACTTGCCTTGTGCAACATCAGACACCCCTAAAGACGAACCAAGCCTACATGCACAAGACCATAATCTGCCAGATACCTGCTATATGACAGGAATGCAGCACAAACGTGCAGAAGCAGTAGGGAACATCTGCAGGAACACGTGTGCATTGGAAGGAGAAGCCAGCTTCTCAACAAAACCACAATACCTTGTGCGTCAATTCCCCTTCATGCAACAGAGCAGTGCTGCTAGCACCCTCCCATATACCACAACGCTCACCTCCATCTCTCACAGTGTACAAACTGGAGCGTTGCCTAGGCGGCATCAACCCTTGCAGCCAGGGGCGCCACATTGCTGAACAAGTCTGACCCACCGGGAGCTCTAATTCCTGCAGAGTGTAGCGGGAATCTTAAAAAGTGCTGGATGGCACCAAGCTATCGAAAACAAATTGCAAAACTGTCCTTCCACACGGCCGTATAATACCTGCCCTGCCAAAAGGCTGAACTGTCTCCATGTCTGTCATACACATGAGTACATTTCATGTAAAGCCACAGCAAAAATGCCCCGCACCTCAAGCTGTCACCAGAAGCACACAAAGACTATACCGGTAAGTAAGCCATAGGATACTGCCCGCCAGACAGCCTGCCAGCCTAGCGCTCACAGCTACATTTCTCATTGTCCGTTCAACAGCCAGGTAAAGCAACAAAATAAGCACACGCATGCATAAGCACATTTGCATAAACCCCTTAGTGTGGGCATATGTCTAGGCCTATGTAGTCATTACTTCTGGTTGCATGCAGAAAGACAACCTGTATTCTATTCCACCTGGCCTTATTGTGTAACAGGTTGAGGTGCGGGGCCCGTATGGCACTTTTATCATGGCATTTACGGAGTCTGAAAACAGCAATCTTTTTGAACTTCCCTTCTCATGTGAGCTCTCACCTGGGTATTGCTGGCAACTTGCAACCCTGCAGGAGTCGTAGGCTCATGGGTCAGCTCTATCTCTGCAGTCTCCGATTGACCTGAACAGCGGCAAAGGGATACAGCCTTCTCAGTTGCCTCCAGAGCAGAGACTGTTGGAGATGCCCTTGTGCAAAATGCGCAAACAAACTTCAAGCGGAATGCTGCAGCCCATAGACACTAAGGATCCTCAGAAGGACAATGCAACACATGTTCAGGCATGTTCCATGCAACACAAAGCTACTAATGTGCAGCCGGTGCTGTAGATGGCCCATGAATGGTAGCCTATGCAAACTGCTGCAACAACATACAAGACTGGTCACGACGGATGTGGATTGCAGTGCTCCCTCTCCTCATCCTGTGGCAGAGCAAGCCTTGGTTGTGGTCCCTCACACTTACCAGCTGCAATGGATGCCTTCAGCTTGCTGTTTAGCTCCTCCACCTCCTCCAACAAATCTGCAACGCCAAGCAGTGCTGCCAGTTGCCACACACGCCTGCACTTGATCCTGAATGATAGGTTAGGATCACGGATACCCCATTTGCGGTCTGTTGGGGAGGGGCTGCTGTCTACGCACTTGTGCCTCCATGCCTCTGCTGCCAAGTACTGCCACAGTAGCTGCCGTGGCACAGTGTAACTTCCCTGTAATGGTGAAAGCAAAAAAGTATGGTCGATGCAGCACACTGCCTGCCCAAAGTGCTCAGTCAGGTATCGTCCCATACTTGCAGACAGTGCATCGTACAAATCAATAAACATGCAACACACAAATCATATGTCAATCAATCAATCAAAACGCAAGACCAGCAATGCCAATGGCCAAACAAACCTAGGCCACAAACACAAGGCTCCTGATCACAATCACGAAGCCACACAACCGATGGTGGATTTGCCACACACAAGCTGAGGCTAGATGCAACGGCGTGCACACCAAGGGGAAACAAACACCACCACTAAAACCCAAAACCTGCTCCACTTCCATCACACATGGGTGGCGGGGAGGCAGCAGGATCAAGCACCACCCTAGTAGGGGCTGGAGGTGGCTCCCACCACCTAGGTACTGGTGAACCACCATCCTCCCAGCCACTGAAAGGCACCACATAGCGCTCCACATGCTTATCAATAGCTTGCTTAGTGCGCCTTCTACACCTCACTAACCGTTGGCTTTCCCAAGGGTGCGTAAGATCCCACAACCTCTTCCTCCAAGCACTCTTAATCTGACATGAAGCCTCCCAGCTCCCCTCATCTTGACCAAGCACCTTCAGATCAGCACACACGCATTTCTCCCAGGTATGGCGAGGCCTACCCACTGGCCTCGTCATGTCACCATGTAATGAAGAGAACAACGCAATATGCGGCAACCTGCCCTCCTCCATGCGGCCCACATGCCCCAGCCACCTCAGCCTATTTGCTGTGATGTATGCTGACAAGGTGGCTACCCCACATGATTTCCTGATATGCTCATTGGTGTGCCGATCTGACAGCCTGACCCCCAGGATGCTCCTAAGGCAGCTAGAGTGCACCCGCTCAAGCTTTTGCGATTGCACTTTGGTCAGGGACCAACACTCACTCCCGAACAGCAGAATTGGCAACACATATGCCTTGTAACACTTCACCTTCGTAGCCAATGACAGATGCTTGGTACCCCACATCTTTTCAAACTGCTTAAACCTCCCCACAGCCTTACCCCTCCTGATATTCAACTCCACATCCAACCTGCCATCAGTCACAAGCACACTTCCCAAGTACTTGAACTGTGACACCTCTTTTACCACACCCTCACTGATAACCACCTCTGGTCCTTGCTGCACTGGCACATCCCCCTCCTTCCAATCCTTGTCAATGGACAGGATCTCAGTCTTGCTTGCATTGATGCGCAACCCAAGACTAGCAGCAACCTTGTCCATCACCTGCAGCATGACCACCAACTCCTCCCTGCTGGGACTTAGCAACACCATATCATCTGCATACAGCAGAACAGACAACAGCTCCACACACCCACCACTACCACACCCATCACGCTCAAGTTTCCCATCTGCATGATAGGCTAGCTTCACCCCACATCCCTCCGGCATCTGAGCCATTGCCTGCCGAACCACAAAGTCCATGTAGATGTTGAACAGCAAGGGAGCAATGACACATCCCTGCCGCACCCCGCCATGCACATCAAACCACTCAGACACCACACCACCCATCCTAACAGCAGCCTGTGTGCCAGTATGCAAGTCCATCAGCAACTCTATCAGCTTTGTGTGTACCCCGTACACATGCAGGATGCGCCATAGCGTGTCTCGCGGTACAGAATCATATGCCTTACGCAAATCCACAAAAGCCATGAATAGAGGCTGATCGAATGCTACAGACTTAGAGATGACCTGGCGTATGGTGAACAGAGCATCAGTGAGGCCCCTCCCCTTCCTAAAAGCAGACTGGTTATCAAGCAGTTGTGCATCGATATGAGAACTGATCTTAGCCAAAATGACCAAGACATACACCTTCCCCGGTATACTTAGCAAGCTTATCCCCCTATAGCTATCTCTCACTTTGCGCTCTCCTTTGCCTTTATACAGTGCCACCAACAGTGCACGTTTCCACTCCACTGGCGCTTTCCCTGACTCCCACACCGCCACAATGACCCTGTGCAACCATTTCAGCATGGTCCCACTGAGCTTTAGCATAGGCGCTGCGATACCATCAACCCCAGGAGCTGCCCCATTACGACAGGCAAAGACAGCTTCTTCAACCTCCTGCACAGTAGGTGGCTGAGCTGCTGCTTCACTCTGCTGGTTTGCACCTTGCCCTGCCTCCATCTTCTGCACTAACTCCTCAATGGTCTGCTGCATTTGCTGGTCGAGCTTGGCAGGGCAGTTGAGGACATCAGCAAAGTGCTCAGCAAAGCACTTCACCACCTCCTCCCTGCTTTGGAACAGCTGCTTGCCATCAGCACCCCCTAGCACAGCTGTAGGAGCAGCAGAGCTACTGCCCTGCTGCTCCTTGAAGATCCGCTGGACATGCTTGTGGAACACGGCTAGATTACCAGCTTTTAGAGCATGTTCCGCAAACAGCGCTTGCTGCTTGAAGTACCGCTCCTGATCCTTCTTAACCGCTCGCCTAGCAGCATTATTGGCCTCCCTGTAATCTGCCCTGGTAGCATCATTAGGAGAGGACAGCACCGCTGCATGTGCTGCATGTTTCCGCTCAATCTTCTGCAAGGTCGCATCGGATATAGCGAAATCTCGGCGCCGCTGCTGAGGCTTGAGGTTTAGACCAGCCTTATGGGCTGCTTGGCTGGCTGCCGCTGTTAGCTGTTAGCTGTTAGCTGTGTCCATTCATCTTGTGCGCTCTGCAACTGAGCCCCTACCAGACGGCTGAACTGGTTAGACATTGCCAGCTCAAAGCACTGCTGAGTTGCTGCAGATTCTTGCAGCCGGCTGCAGTCATAGGGCCGTGCTGGCTGTCCCTTCGCACTGTGCTAGTTTAAACCCTAAACCCTAACCCTAAACCCTAAATCATATGTGCAGGTGTATATTATGCATGAAATTGCAAAAGACAGCTGTCGATTTCAGCTCATTTGCTGTCACTGTTTAGGACAGCACCTATGAAGTCATTACTTGATCTTAAGCAAGCAGCCGCTGCAATACAGCAATCTTCTCAGCCTGGTTACCTGTTTCCGTAGATGCAGGACATCTTTGCGGGGATCTTTCAGACACAAGTGCCTGAGGTTAATCAGAGAAGTGAACCGCAAAGCTGATGTCATAGAGTAGCGTCCCACAACAGTCAAGCTCTGCAGCTGAGTTAGTTGAGCCAAAGCTACATCAATCCTGTGATTGGACCCTTCGCTAAGCAGCTTCAGGGTGGTCAGGGAGGGCAGGGCTTGGAGCTGCAGTGGATCATCCGCAGAGTAGGATTTCCCGTCATGCCAGAGGACTAGTTCCTGCAGCCGCTGAAACTTCTGCAGAACGGGTAGCCAGCTCCCATCCACTTGATCCTCAACACATTTTGTGACCTCAAGGCTTGTGATCTCGGTCAAGGTTGTTCCCAATACAGGCAGGTACTGGCTTGGGAAACGAGAGGCTGCAGCGTTGTCGGCGATGTAAGGAGTGCAGACTGGCCTGACCTTCAGTTCCATCAAGCTGGTGAGACATGAAAGCTGATGCATGGCACCAATTGGGACTCTTGAGACGTCCAGGAGATGTAAGCATGTCAGCTGCACCAGCTCGCTCAGGCCGACAAACCCCAGCTCAAGGTTGCACATCGTAAGCTTCAGGCAGCGCAGGTGGCGGAGGTATGGCAACCGTGCAATTGATGCAGCCACTGACTCAGGACGTTCCCAGGTTTGGGTGGGCAAACTTCCAGGGCAGAAGTGCAGTGCAGTTACACCCGGGAGATGGTGCTGCAGTGCATCTGCTGCTGATGGGTCCTGCTGATCCTGCTGGCTCTGCGCACGTGGACAAATCTCAGCAGCTGTGATGGGCAAAGCTAGAGTCTGTTGCAGGTTGATTAGCTCATCAAAGGAGCATGGATGCTGCAGCTGCACTTGCTTGAGCTGCGTCAACATCCCCAAGGACTCCCGAGCTTGATACCCAATCCCACCAGCACTTAGTCCCAGGCTGAGAGACTTCAAACTTGTGAGGGCAACAAGGCTGCTTGCGCAAATGTGGCTGCCAAGCTCCTCTGGTGCACGGCACCGCCAATCGACGGCTGGCTCATTAAGCAGCCGAACAGGTGACAGCTGAAGGTCTTTCAGCTTAGATAGAGCTGATAGGTCTGAGGGAGGAGCTGCTAACGCCACGCGGGACAGCTTCAGGCTAGTGAGGTTGCTTAAGCTGGTGATGCCTGGAAATGAGACCGGTTTGCTGAGGTACTTGGGCGGCACTTGGTACTTGGGCTTGTTGATCTCGAAGTTAGCCAGGGAGAGGGTCTGGAGCTGAGTGAGGTTGCTGATGGCATCCAGAAGGAGTGTTGCTACCTCAGAGTTGCCTTCCAGATGCACTAGGTCCAAGTGAAGGTGCCGGAGGCTGAGTAGGCTCGAAGCATACTTGCATAGCCAGTCTGCCAAGAGCTGAGAAGCCCTTTCACCTGCAGGTACGACCAAGAAAAGGAGGCACCGGGTTATGGGGTACTATCAGAAACCTGGACATCTTTTACTCTCAGTCGCCCTTACGCGTACTCCTAACCGAAGTGCTGCATATCACCCATACGTGCCTATGCATCTCTCTATTCAGGCAGGACTACATATATAGACCCAAAGCCTCCCATTCTGGTGTAAGACGAGCAGCAACATTGCACTGCTAGCACCCTAACAGTGACACCCGACCATTCCTGTCCAATGTCACTCAGAAGCTGAAGCAATGAGTTGCTTGGCTGGATGTCAAGGTGTGATACTGACCTTTGCAAAGGGTGATGCTGAGGTCCGCGTACTGGCCTAGTACAGCTGCACTCCAGTCCTTGCGCACGTAGTGGAGGACTGCAAAGACTTCATGCTGGGTCATATCCTTGAGCACTTGCTGCAGGACTGCTGGGGGAAGGCTGGAAAAGCAGGTCATAGACTGTGTAGCATCTGCCCTTGTGTCGGCATGTGCCTCTGTGCCATCCAAAGAGACTCCAGCAGAGCAGCTGCATGGAGCTTCTGGCTCTGTCTTGGCTGGGACCGTACTGCTGGTATGTTGATACTGTTGTGGGGTGTCATGGCGCGCCTCTAATATTTCAGCCCAGCTGTCATTGCCGCCGGCAGGTAAGCTGCTAGGTCCGCAGCCCATTGTGCCTGCAGTACGTGAGAAACCATTCTGTTTTATCTGGTGTACAGAATAGATACAGAATCAGCACTCCTGCAGCAAGGCCAACTGACATGCATGGCATCTGCCTACACAAGTAATATGTCGCTCACGGTACGCTTAGGAGAAGCTTTTTTGCGTATTTTCTGGTTGGTTGCGTAGACCATCGGCGCTGTCATGTGCCCGACTCAGACTGACCTCTTTATCTGGCACCTCTGTCTGGCACAAGGGGCCGCTGGGCCGCTGCGTACAACAAGCCCTCTACATGCGGTGGCAATGAGGCAAGCTATGATACCATTGTTCTGAGAAGCTCTGCCTTTCGATTGTATAGCTAAAATGTCCTTGGCCCAGGGTCGTAATGTCCTGGCACTGGACACATGTGCTTGCATACGCGCGTAACATCTACCTTCCTCGTTCACTTACAGCTGCTTCTAACCGGTGCATTAGCATGCGTATGAGCAGCATGGGGCAGCGTTTAGAAGCTTTACTGTCTGCGGCACTGGGTGGCAGTACGGAGTACCGTGCAGTAGTCAACCGACTCTCTTTGATGCACTCATGAACGGGCGCGGCAGAGATACCGATCATCCTAGTGGCATAATACTGCGTTCTACTGTACAGGGCTGCATGCAACCAATGTCTCTTTGCTGAGTGCTCAGCCAGTGGACGATGCGGAGGTAGCCGTTCCCAAATTCTCTTCGGAAGCCTCATCCTACGTTATTTCCGTCAGCATATAATACCCAAAGCAAAGCAGGAAAAGATGTACAGCTAAGGTCCTATCTGCTTGCCGGGTGCCAACTGCCAGGGCTGTGCAGCGCCAAGCAGTACTTGCAGCGGGAATGTCGCTCCTTGCCTTCTTCCTGCGGATGGAGGAGAAAGAACACCAAACAGGCATGAAACAGTGAGGATGCACTTGGCGTCCTTCTGCAAGTTATCGAGGCGACTGACTGGACTTACTCACATGTGCAGGTGACAAAGACAGTGCAGGTAGGTGCAAAGATGGTGAGAGCCTTTGGTGCAAACCAGAAGGAATATGGCTGCGCAGCAGGGAATGATAGCCGTAATGCTGCGTCTACAGTCAAAATCCAGGCGAGACCTCTGAAGGTTGCTGATGGGCACATGGCGGTGCTGGACAAGATGGGGGTTGCAGCCCCTGAGACAGAGACTTCTTCTGAGCCTGCAGCTAAGAATCAGCAGAAATATACAGCCTCCTTCATTGCAGAATACATCCGGAGCCACCCAGCTGGCAAGAATCCACTTGCTTGCAGGATCAAGCGGGATCTGGAGCACTATGCTTCTGAGATAGCCAAGCCGCTGCTGGAGCGCAACAGTCAACTCCTGCTGAATCTGAAGCTGTCCATTGCGTACCATGCCGGCAACAAGCGCAATCCTGCAGCGCCAATGAAGGCTCTTTGGGGTCTAGCACAGCAGATAGAGGAGCAGGGGGGGCGCCTTGCCTTAGAGACTGCAGGTGAGTGGTGTAGACATAGTACTCACAGGCAGCCTCTGCTAGAAGCAGAGGAAAGCTCCGGGTGACATATATGTTAACACCTTATTCACCTTGGTAAAGGCCAACTGTGGCCATTTGAGGGATGACAACTTCCACATGCTGCAGCAGTTTCATATGGGAAACCGGATATCCAATATCCGAAGACAAATGTACATATATCCAGGGCCCAGGCAGTTTCCTTGCCGGCGCAAACGCTGCATGTTGCAGCTCATCTGAGTGCATCCTCTCAGTGCCACAAGTTCAGAACATGCACGTTCACCGCATGTTGCCTCCTCTTCTCGCTGTTCAGGTGCCTACTTGTCACAGCACCATCACATTGTCTGTGGAGACACCCCTGGCAAGGCCCTTTCCTGGCTGGAGCAGGAGCTGGAGGACGACATGTACCTCACTGTGGCAGGGAACCTGGTGGTTTTGGATGGTGGCCTGCTCGGGCAGCACATGGATGCATGGATCGGGATGCTGAGGGAGCAGCAGGCTGCTCAGCAGGTAGCCCAGCAGTAGCAGCAGCCAGGATACAGAAAGCTCCGCCATGAGATAATGTGTTGGTTTCCAGTAGGGGATGGTGGCCAGGGGTCCAGGATGTGCAATCACTCAGAGCCTTTACAGCATGCCAGGCACGATAGTGTGCAGTATGCTGGGCTGCTGACATACAGGCAAAGCTTGTGCCAATGTGTATGGTCCATACTCATGTTAACAGTTGGTTAGGATGCCCCTGAAAGGTTTCTGAGGCAAACTGACCAGCTGAAAGGCGCTACCTCCAGCCGCTCTTTCTTTTCATGGTTTGGTAATGTTTAGCATAAAAACCAGACGTATGCAAATGGTACCCGTGCTCTATAGTGATGCAAAACTTCATGCCAAGGTAGCGCTGGTCTGACTACTGGATCACACATACTTCTTCTGGGCTGGCAATGTATAGTCAGGTACGGTCGAAGTTGGGCTCATGACATAATGGGCATGCATGGCTGGTACTCAACAGGATATTGGGACATAACAGCTTTTACCCTCATTGGGGCAGTGAGGTTTTGGGTGCTTTTGATCTACCTGCTGGACCACAGTCAAGAGTAGGCTTTTCATGATTGCATGCCGGCAGACAACAATCCATATCATTCTGTTCCACCGCGCTCTTTCGTGTAACTGAATGGCTGGAGGTGCGGGGCCTGTGGCAATGTTTGCTATGGCATATCAGGAAATGTAATAACATAACGGCAAGCTGACCCTGACTGAATTGCAGGCAGTCAACCACTATCTGCAGCCCCTTGTACGTGCGGGTTGCTTGGGTAGCAGGGCCCCAAAACGGCAGCCGTCAGTACAGGCAAGCAGACCCCCTGCCTCCTTAGACCCCACAGCTGGGGAAGTGTTCCAGCTGCTTGCAGCTGCCTATTGCCTCCAAGGGAGACTATGATGTTACTGGCATAGGCATGTTAGGGTTCTGTCCAAAGTTCCCAGGCTTAAAACTTTGCCTTGTCCTGTAGAGGCACATTTGCATATGCTGCAGATTGCTCGGGGCAAGTAGGCTAGTCACTGCACAATGCATCGATGACTCTGTTACTACCCTTGTAGGCTTTAAGTGCCAGTACAATCACTTCAAAGCTTGACCCCTTTCTGCTTGCATTGTTCATGTTGCAATTCTCTAGAGAGAGAGAGAGAGAGAGAGAGAAAGAACTACGGAGAGAAGGGAAGCAATCCCTTCATGCATACGTTAAGGAGTAGGCCCTTACCTGGAATGGATAGACCCACTACCATTTGGAGCCCAGAACACATAGTAGTTGCAATTCTGTAAATGTCGGATGCCACACGCAAATGGGGAACTGTGAAACCATTGCCAGACATGGTTTCATCAATTCCTCTGAACTTCATTGGCACATAGTACCAGTCTGAGATAAAGCGCAGCCGTGCAGCGCCTGTGGCACCATCGCAGACAGTTTGATATTGCGTGGACTAGAACATAATTGAGGACAGAATGTAAGGACTGCTACGTGCCATGCATAGCATTGACCAAATGTGGTAGCGCCTGCTACGTGCTCGAGAAGCACATTGCATCCTTGAAAGTTTGCAAGACTGCAGACGGGGAAGTTCTTTGGGCTGGCTTTCCTGCTGAGCAGACCTGTTCCATCAGCAGCAGCAAGCAAGCATTACAATACAATGGCTGACAGTTTCCGTTGAGTGAGGCCTCCGGATACTGGTCTAGGAAATGCTTCAGAATGGCGGGGTCCATGCATCAAAGGGGAAGACTTCTGAGTAGCCTTCGGCGCTTGGTGGTCTGCTGACTATATGCTGACTACTAGTGACTGCTGTACTGCAAGGGCTAGAACTTCTAGTAGGAGACGGAAAATTTATCTTTGCTCAGTAGATCATATATGTGGCCTATAGTCCGTGAGAGAAGCGTTCATTTGCAGCACTGCATTGCGCTCGTGGAGGGGCACAGCGCTTGACATTGCCTCATAGACAGCTCTCATAGGAATCGGTCATTTTCTGAAGAATTATAAGGCGCAGATCCATGTTGGAACATCCCAAAAAACAATACGAAGCACCATTCACGAGATGTTAGCCTACGGGAGGGCGCCTTCCAGGACGCCTCATCATAGTGCCGTTGGCCAACCGCATGGCTCCTGATTTACCATTCTGATCTTCAAAGCCCGCGTGTAGCCCACCATCCCCAGCACGTATGTCAGCGTGTAAGGAACATGAAGAGCCGCCTCAGCCACGAGCGGCGTGCAGTGTCAGTTGGTTGCTGGTCGCCCATGATAGTGCTTGCGCAGCTGACAGGCCCCTTGGCTCGGCCTCGAACTTGCACCTGAAGCCTGCAAGGTGTGTCTAGGTAGGGCATGCAGAGGTGTAGTTGTGCTAACGATTGAATATCCACACCCAGGATGTGGGAGGTCCCCCCTACTGGCACCCTGCTTGGTGCAGGTTTCTGGATTCAAAAGCTGGTTCCTACACGCTGCTCAAAGGTCCATTACATGCATACTATGTGGCGATAACGGACCTATGCGAATTAGGCCAGCAGAGTGAGCGCACTGGCTAAGCCAGGAAAGCCGGGCTGCTGCTGCTATTGCATTAGAAGGCTTCAGGCCGTTTTGTCATCTGCAAACTCGCATGCAGAGGTTCAACAGATGCTGGGGGAGCACTAGGGGCTCTCTCAGCTGGCATGGCGGCGCTTCTGACCTGCGCAAACTGCCTGTCCCTGAAGGCATCCAAACGACTGCAAGAGCCTATGCAGCAAGGACCCCAGCCAGCCCCTTGAGGCTCCTGATCTGTGACTGTCACACAAGGGATAGTTTGGCACCCACCAATGTACCTCTCAGGTAATTGGGAAGCAACTTGCGGTGCCCAGGGCGTTGCTGCATTGATGGCCATTCTGGACTGGGTATTATAGAACACTTAGTACTGCATCTGATCCTGTAGATACCAGGATATTGCTGAATAGGGGCTTGTGCGCCGTATGCATCTGTGCTAAGGCATTTCTGCGGTCAAGGTAGTGCTAGTGGCTTCTTAGCATCTGCACATACGGTAGTCTTGATCAAGGATTGAGATTACGGAGAGACAAGCACTAGGCGTATCTGAAGAGCAAAGGACGAGCATGTTAGGACATCTGAAGGACACGCAGAGCAGCAGCCAAGGTGACAGACCATAATGCAGATGCCCAACGGCATAGTGGCAAGGCAAAGGAATGATGCTGCACGTTAAATAGATTCCACTGCATGGATGTCACAGCATGTATCATGCTGTGTGCCAACCTGCATAGTGCCTTGCCAGGTTGTCCAAGTGTATATTGAATACTTGCTTACTCCGTTCCGCCATTGTACTATCATGTGCACCGCCAGGTAATTCAGCCGGCAACTATCCCTGGCTTTGCACATGGTAACCCCCAGCCAATGCCATGTCATGTTCCTGGAAAGGTAGGGGTTCCATGCTTGCTTTTACATTATTCCAGCTATCAGTGTGCAGCACCTGCCTTACCCCCTGCTCGTATCTCCTCACCCACGTTTCTGTGTTTTTGTTTGTCTGACTTCTCGTCCGTGTGACTGGGTCCTTGCACTTATACCTACTTTCCCATGCTGCTACACTGGGGATCGAGACGCAATGATTGGATACAGCTCTTGCGCCTGTCTTTAGTCTTTGGTAATGAGTCTTGTTTCACCTTGCAGCAGGTGACGCTTTACGCAGCAACCGCCAGTCTCCTGGCAGCCATCTACTCCAGCAATGCCATGATAGGGCACTAGATCGCACCCCTTACATCTTGTCTTCCACACGTACACGAGGCCCATGGGCAGTGAAAGGACAAGATGAGTTCAACGGCATCCTCAAGAAGGATCATGGAGCAGAGGAACATCGTAGCCCATGCAAGTAGAAGACGGAAAGCCAGGAGTTAAATCATCTCTGCAGGTGAGGTACAAGCCCAAGGAATAGTACAGCCAGAACTGTGTAAGCTGCTGGTTGTACTTCTGCAAAGCAGTTTATGTGAGCTGTGTGCTTTAGAACATGAGTTCAGTACTAAGCTTAGGTGGGGGGGGGGGGGAGGGAGAACATGCTCAGCAGTCAGTCTTAGGTAATCTTCAGAACGTAAGGTTGTAGGCACAGAACTACTCATGTAGTTCTGTACAAGGGGACAGGAGCCTGGGTTGCATGGGAACCAGTCTGCAATGTACATGGCCATTCAAGTCTCTGTGAAGAAATCAGTGTGCACAGAGCTTAAGGAGAGCTGTATGGCCTACATGGATGTCATGCAAGGTCCTTGCTAAACCCTCCTTCCTACCCTGTTAACCAGGCATGTCAGGCGACTTTGCTGTTCCGGCGCAACATTGTACTTGTGGCTGATGGCAGTTTTATACTGCTGCTAGCAGGCAGGATGTATGCGAAGGAGGCCACCTTGTGCTCTTGTGGGTAGGTGGGGGCTAAATCGCAGGTGAACTCCTCAAGGTCAAGTGCTACATGCTTCAATTAGTTGCTGTGTTGATGCCTAATGCTGTGTTGATGGTCTCCAAAAGCTCATCACAATATCAGGGTTTAGGGTTTGTGGGTTAACGTTCAAGTCTAAACCCTGGAAACCCTAAACCATAGTATTGTTTTCCCATTTGGGCTTGCTCATGCCGAAGCAAGCAATGAGCCAGTTGGGGACTGGTAAAGTTCTACATGGTAACCCAATTTGGTCGAGCATCTGGTGAATCTTCTGGTTGGCCATTGCCCCCACATCTTTTATGCCAATGCTTAGTAGGTAATGCAGGTGCTTCTCAAAGCAGCAGTGCCTTGCCAACAGGGAAAGAAAGTTGAATCAGTATTTTCAAATTGGTATGTTTGCACTGCCAGATGTACAGATAGGATTCTTTGCATGCATTGCCATCTGGCGCCATAATTTCTCCCAGGTCCCATCTGATACTTCATACTACATAGTCTTGTGCGCCGATACCCAGCACTAGCAATAACCCTGCCCTCTTGTTTGCTTTTACATGCAGGCGACTAACCCTGGAGGCCTGTCTATCTGCTACTGGCGTCAACACTGCTGGTGCTGCTGGTCAAGACCACCTGTAAATGATGCACACCACACACTTCGGCTATTGTGCCCCATTTGGATGGGGGTCGAAATAGCAATGGGCACGGCTGGATGTGACGAGGGGGTGGTGAGTGCATGGTGCTGGTGAAGTGTGGCTTCTTTTCCTAGCGGACAATCATCCAGGAAGTTTTGCTGGCGCCACCAAAGGTGAGGTAGAGATCCCAGTGGGTGGGCTGGACATGCATGCAGCAGCTCTGGGGTATAATTCTTGACACCAAATGGTGGTTTAGTTGGCGTTCAGCATTGCATGATCTGTGATGAGATTGCACGATGTATGATGAGACTGCGTGGCCGTCCAAGGCTCTGTGTGTTTCCAGTCCTCACAGTGGCGGCAATGTAAGCTGTTCCTGCAGCTTTTGGCCTACATAATTGGGATGAGGAATCAGGTAACCCCCTTCAGGGGGGAGGGGCAGAGGGGACAGATGCAGGAGGAGGGGGAAGGGGCGAGGGTGAGCGAAAAGGGCAGGTGGGCCAGAGAGGGGGTGGGGGAGTGGGCCGGGGGCGGGAGCGGCAGCAACGAAAAGGGCATTTGGGCCAGAGAGGGGGCTTGAAAGAGGAAAACGAGGGAAGAGGCAGAAGGGGAAGGGGCAGAAGCCTGGGGAAAGGGCAGAGGGAGGGAGGGAAGAGGACAAGGGCCCGGGGGAGGGACCAGAAGGAAGAAAAGGGCCAGGGGGCCAGAGGCAGAGTGGACAGCGGGAGGGGAGCGGCAGAAGCAAAGGGAGGGGGCAGAGACAGAGGGGAGAGAAGAGGGGAGGGGCAGGGACAGAGGGAAGCAAGGGGAGCGGACAGAAGGAGGGGAGGTGACAGGCAGAGGGGAGAGAGGAAGGGAGAGGATGGGGGCATAGGTTGAGGGGAGGAACTAGGGGAGGGGACGGCGGGAGTGGAGGAGGCAGAAGGGGGAAGAGGGAGGGGAGGGCTGAGAATTAAGAGGGGGGGGGGGCAGGAGGGGGCAGAAACAAGGGAAAGGGGCGGAGGGGGCAAGGACAGATGGGAAGGCAGGAGGAGAGGAGAAGGGGAGGGCATGAGATGGTGAGAAGGGGGGAGGGGCCAGAGGAGATGGACATGAGGGGGTAGTTTGAAGGGGGCCAGCTGTGCCTGGGTCGAAACGGAGGGGGCAAGGGGAGGAGAAATTGAAGTGAAAGGGGACGAGAAGGTAGGAAAGGAAAGAGAGGCTGAGGGAGGCATAGTAATGAGTGGAGGAAGGGGGCTGGGGGGTAATAGTTGAGAGTGGCGTGGGTCCCTTGGAGAGGGGCGTTGGGTCTGGGGTTGAAGTGAAGAGAAGGTGATTAGGGTGGTGGGGGTCGCTTGGCGGTGGGAGGTGGGGAGGTGAAGTAAAGGGGGTTGCTTGCGGTTGAAGAACTTGGGCGAGGGGTAGGGGTTGCTTGGGACAATCTTCTTAAAGTTGGGTGCAGGGCACTTGGGGTTTGATGGGGCGAGTGCAATGGAAAGAGTGACTAAATAGTTTGGGGGACTTGGTACATCGACACTGTGGGTTAGGGGGGTTGGGGTGAGACCCGCTTTATCTGCATGAGCGTGTGCTGCAGGAGTTAATCAGCTGGCATATGGAACGCCAAATACCAGGGCAAGGGGCCGATCATGAAATGCATTGATTGGTGGGTAATGTAAATGAACAGGTTATGAGCTGTGAGTAATAGACTAGTGCGTCCAAGGAGCATGGACGTGATTGCAGAACGGTGAGCTGGGATTGCCACCGTGAGAACAGTGTTGAAAGACTTTTGCATTGCTACCTTCTGTCTAGAGTGTTGGGATTGTGCTGCCAGTACATGTATGCAACAGCAGAATTCGGCACCTCCGTACAGTTTAGGAAGAGGAACCGTGGCCAGCTTGCATGCTATTGATATGGGCAAGGGCACGGCCCACCCAGGCTCTGTGTGGTGCAGTTGCCACAGAGTAAGAAGAGTTGTTTGGGCAGCTTCTGGCCTAGAAGAATGTCTTACAAGGTCCTTGTGACACCCTTTTTTTGACCCTGTACCAGGTCGAGTGAATACCCGCTTGGCACAAAACGATTTGTGGCCGGTGGCAGTTTTAGATGTGCTGCCAGCACGCAGGGAAGAAGGGGGGGAGGCACCTTGTGCTCTTGTGGTGTAGGTGGGGATTAAACCTCAGGTCCCCAGCTCAAGATCAAGAGCTAGATCCCACCCATTGCAATGGGTAGATTGCTGATCTCTGGGAATGGATAAGCAGACCCTCTTGGAGGTTGGGTTTAGGTCCCTAGGGTTAGGGTTTAGGTACTTGACTCAGGCTCCTCGTCCATAATGCAAATGAATGCTGTCTGCTATGTACAAAATGTCATGCTTAGTGTCTTGAAAGGTCACTGTAAATATCCTGTCGCATTCTGGTCAGATCCCGTGGTGTGGAGCCCGCAGTGTGGATGTAAACCTTGCCTCGTGCTGCTTAAGTGCTGCTGCACCTTGCTCTTGCTGTGCAGCCTGCATGTGATTGAGCCTGCACACCTGACAGTCAATTGTGCACATGGACCAGCTGGCGGGTATGGCCGGGATTGGTGGTGAAAGATATACAAGAGAGTGAAGTAAGTACGGAAGGGTATGAGCAGGGAGGCTTTAATATGGACGGTTCAGCTAAGGCTTATCTAAGCTGCAGTGAAATTCATGTGCATGCTAGGCAGGTGGCTGGGCAGAGGGCGAAGGGATGTTTTGGTAAAGAGGGTAAACAAAGCAATGGAAGGACTGGTTGTGGAGCTGTTGGAGCTGTGCAACAGGCAGCTGAAGATGCTGAGAATTGGATTCAAAGTAGAGTGGCGTGGCACAGGTTTTCAGAAGATATGTTGAGACGGTGAATGTGGAGTTGCCTTAGAGGCAGGGGGGGTGGGGTGGGGAGGCCGGGGTGGAAGTCTGGAAGGACATGCAAAGTATGATGGTTGTAGCGAAAAGGGCGGGGGGGGGGGGGGGAGCAGGCTTGCGATTTGGATTGGTGGTGAGGCGGAAGCCGGGCGGGATCGAAATGGCAGAGGAGGGTCAATTCAGGGAAGTGCTGGGGATTAAGGATGAGAAGGGTGTAAGGCAGGGCTGTGTTACAAAAGAAACACTGTAGGACATGTATTTGGGAGATACAGGGTGCTGACCACGTTATCGGCTGGACACATTATCGGCTGGGTTTAGAAATCGGCGTGCATTGCCATGTTAGCGTGCGAACTGGCCGCTGTCCTTCTGGTCCAAGAATGTACCATCCATGTGGGTGTCACATGGCCGGCCGCCGGCCGGACCGGCGTCGCCACCTGGTTCCCCGTCATGCTGACGTTTTCTCTTGGTCCGCCGGCCCATCAAAGGGGTCTCGTGCTGCACGTTGCAGTGCCAATTGACCGCCCCCTTCGCTCCGCCAAGGTTTGTTCGTGATCTAAAGACCCTTAGCTTACTTTCTGTGCGAATTCATGCGTTAGTCCCATTTTAATTGATGCACCCCGGTTGGACTGCTGTGCTGTCTCCAGTCAGCGCCTGGGGACCCTCGCAAAGCCGACATGAAACCGCCTCGAGAAGGCAGGCAATGCAATCGAGACACTAATTTATGTCTTAAATATGTCTTTGAAAGCTTCATTAAGGGTTCACCGCAACATGCTTGCTGATGTGTCAAGGTTGCATGGCATGCCCGATTGCAGTCTCCAGTGACATACAAACAACAGCAGAAGCATGCTGGAGCGGTTGTTTTGTGCCTTAACATTATCATACTTTACGTTGGGGTGGTTGCCGGGCAGTGGCCACCATGTACCTCGTCCCCAGGCCTTCGACCGACCGCGGCCGATAACGTGTCCAGGGCCTAGTTACAGAGGTGACTTTGATGCTGCCACGCGGCAGAACTACTTGTGCATTTGTGAGCCACGCTTGCACACAAGTTATACTATTATAACCCTTTCGGAAACCGCTGATAGCTGCGATATCTGAAAGCTTGTCGCTCCTGTGTCCAGTTCGAGCCGATAACGTGGTCAGCACCCTGTATGAAGAGCCGTTCATGGGGATGAAAGTTAGGAACCGCGATATGAGAGACACATGCGAGGTCACCATGTGGTGTTCAATGGGTTCACTAAGGGTGAAGAAGCCTGCTCTTCTCAAGCTGAAAAGCTGGTGGGAGTCATGCCACAGGCGCTGCATGGCTGCCAAGCTGTGCTGTGATCTTTTATGACTGTGAAATATGATGACTTAGGTGTCTCTAATGTGCTGCTGCATGTCATAATTTCTCCCCCATGTCACAGGTCCATCCTGAGCAGGCTTATCACAGGAACCCAAGGAGCTGAGGCGGTACATGAAAACACCACTGCCCTGCACCAGACAACTAAGTGAGGGTCAGCGACTTTCACCTTCGTGACTCAGGCACGTGCAATTCTGCTGGGGCTTCCACTCCATTGTATTCCGAGCAGAAGGCTTCCAGTCAAACATTCATGCGACAGCTGTGCTACTGGAGTAGCAGTGCTCCACATGGCTGGCAGTCATCTCAGCTGCAGGGCCAACAGGCTGGGTGATAAGAAACACTGGTGAAGTGATCAGTTCAGTGGTCAGCTGTGAGGAGAGCCAGTGGGTGTTCAGTTGGCAGGATGCTGTGGATTCTGAAGGGGTGCACGCACAAGCAAAAGCAGGCTTGTTGAAAGCCACTTCTGTTGTTCAATAAGGCTGCTTTGTCCAGAGCTGGTGACAGTAGGCGGTGAGAGACTCCGACCTGCAGATGTACTTGTGATCTATTGAAACTGGGGTTTCCCAGTCCCCGGGGCCCTGCTGCTGTCTTTTGAGCTACCGGTATCACAAACCAGCCCCGGGGGGGGGGGGGGGAGAGTTATGTGGCTATGCCACATAGGCTATGCCTCATCTTCAGTTACTCAACTAGCCTGGCCTAGTTCTTCTTCTTCTTTGTGGGAGTACCCTCATCTGAAACTAGGGGGAGGTTTGTAAAGTTTGCGTTGGCAAATAAAACCATCTGAGTGTGGTAAGTTTATGAGAATCTACGGCTACACTGATGGCCCCCCATGTATTGGGAAACTTGGAGGTTGTTTGTGCACGCTACTGTTAACTCAGAAGCCATGGTAGCTGTCTGGCAGCTCGGTGCATTTGGACCTTTTTCCTGAAGTAGGGTAGGTTTCGGGAATGATCCCATTGTTTGAAGTAGTTTTTCTCATGTCCTCAATGCATGCTGTCCGGGTCGCCTCTGAAGTCTGAGTAAAGGGGATGTTTGGGTCCTGGTGTCGGCAGACTTTGGGCTTTACCTTCTTGCACCACTGACGACTGTGGGGACTTCAGAATAGATTCTAACTTGTGGGCAGGGTTTGGCGCTGTGGAAGGTAGGAATTTGGCACTGGTGGTGCTGTGACGGGCACAATTTTGGCGCTGTCAGGGGAAGGGTTTTTGGCGCTGTGACAGGCCAGGGTTTGGCATACTGGAACTGAGCCACTAAGGGTCAATACCACTGCTATGACTTAGAGGATGATACTACATACATATAATTTCAGTGAGCTGAATTGTCCCTGGTGCTTAGCATTAGCATTGAAGATTGGGTACAAAACCCTGCTTTTCTTGTGCTCACTCTTCCTTGTTTTCATGACGTGGAACCAGCCTCCGTGTGGGTGCAAGCAGCTCTACAAATTTGCAATGTTGTGTGTGAGTGCTGCAAAGTGTGGTAGAAAAACGTGTGCTTGGGCCTGCCATTTAGTAGCTTGTCTGCTGAGTTATTATATGAAGAAAACCCTGCTTGAGGTTTTGAATAGCTGCTGCTGCCTATTACATCTACAGTTGTGCATGAATGTGTATTTACAATTGTGCATTATTGCTTTTGAGGTGGTTCTGAGTTCATTGTGCGCAGCATGGAGGGGTAGATAGATAATCTAATATGGGTTTAGGGTTTACATGGTAAAATGACGAGGAAAGTGGGTAGGCCTCGCCATACCTGGGAGAAATGCGTGTGTGCTGATCTGAAGGTGCTTGGTGAAGATGAGGGGAGTTGGGAGGCTTCATGTCAGATTAAGAGTGCTTGGAGGAAGAAGTTGTGGGATCTTACGCACCCTTGGGAAAGGCAACGGATAGTGAGGTGTAGAAGGCGCGCACTAAGCAAGCTATCGAAAAGCATGTGGAGCGCCATGTGGTGCCTTTCAGTGGCTGGGAGGCTGGTAGTTCACCAGTACCTAGGTGGTGGGAGCCACCTCCAGCCCCTACCAGGGTGTTGCTTGTTCCTGCTGCCGCACCACCACCCATGTGTGATGGAAGTGGAGCAGGTTTTGGGTTCTAGTGGTATTGTTTGTTCCCCCTTGGTGTGCGCGCGGTTGCATCTAGCCTCAGCTTGTGTGTGGCAAATCGACCATCGGTTGTGTGGCTTCGTGATTGTGATCATGAGCCTTGTGTTTATAATGGTTTAGGTTTGTTTGGCCATTGGCATAGCTGGTCTTGCGTTTTGGTTGATCGGTAGCCACCTGAATGTTTGTCAATGAATCCCTCGGTGGTAGTGACTAGCATGGAAGAGTGGGAGAGCTGCACAAGGGGGGAAGTGAGATGCCCTCTTGATTCCCTCTTGCGAAGGTAGTGAGACTGCGCAGTGATCAGAGCGGTGCCTAGACCAATGCAGTGTTGCGAGATAAATTCCGCAGCCTGATATTGAAGTTAGGCTGACATAAGGAATCCCTGGATTCTTCAGGATTCTCTAGGGGTTTATACTTACCTCGTTAACTATAAGGCACATGTCCCAATGTGCCACAGCAGCCGGGTGCCGGTTGCCGCGATCCTTTCAAATGCGCATAAGACTACTGAGAGTTTCTTGACCAGTGTGCTTAAACCTGAACTTAGAAACGAATGGTTCCTAAGACACCAAGGAGTCGCTTGACCCATCGATTGGCATCGAGTGTAACCCGGTGGACGGACCCAGTAGTAGAAAGCGGTCAATCCACCATTGCCACACACCACATAGCTCCTCAACCTCTGTAGTCGTATCCTCAGTCAAGCGGTGCCAAAGGGCCGGGCAGTGACCGCTGACTGTCACTTCCGGGCTGGTGAGATTTGCCGGCCCCGCCAGTGACCTCCTGTGAGTCATCAGCTTTGCAAGCGCGTCCTGCGCCGCCTTTCTCATACTATATATACCACAGCGTCTCCAGTAAAAGCATTCTCTTCTACTTTGAGAACTACGGTGAAGAAGCCTGACCAAGACCTCCGCCTGACCAAGACCTCCGGCCACAGATTGTCAAAGGCTTGCTGCTCCTATATCAGATGGTGAGTCACACAAGGAGATCAGTTGTGTGGTCCGTCATGTATCCTAGTACTAGCTTGATATCCCACATGCATTCTGAATAACAGCTTATCTATCAAGAGCGGGCCTGCGGGCCAGCGCCAGAAATAGTCCCCGGCTCACGCCCACTACATGTTCAATAGCATCGATACTTGCTCTACATACCCGTGGATAACGAAGAACATACTGACCATGTCCTAATATGTGCCCCCAATGCTGCAGGCTCTCGTGCATGCTGAATGCGAAACGCTGACCGCCGTTGCATCGAAGCCTTTTACAACGGAGAATGCTACTAGTGTTACTGACAAAAAGATGAAGACGAAACAGGACAAAAGGCCCTGGAAAAAGATGAACAAGAATGAGCGAGTACTACTCCAAGCCTCCAAAGCCCAGGCAAGGCAGCAGGTAGCTCAACAAGCTGCAGCTGAAGCCCAGGCTGCTGCCCAGCGGGCAAAGCAGCAGACGCCTACACGTCACATCGCTTGTAAAGATGAGGTAGGGTCAGCTTCCCTTGGAATATATAAATTTAACCTGAATATGTTATCAGGGATCAAAACTTTGGTACACATGCATGTGATAGGGTTAAAGTCAAACCCACATGCCACCCAGCCTAGGCCTAGGGTTTAGTAGTGTTGGGTCAAGCATGTGACGTGACTGTATGTCAGCTGATGATTATAGTGCCAAACGTCATACCACTTGCGTTTTTTGTGAGGTCATGTGTAATGTAGCGCCCCCCTGGATATCCATGTGCCATACCTTTTGTCATGCAGCAGCCAAGTCATCTAAGCTCAACGCTCCATATCATGCCCTAGTGACACAACTATCTTGATCCTTGCATGAGCGAGACGGAGGACAGCTGAGGGAGCGAAGGCAGCAGCTGGGGCAGGAGCTGGGGTAGCAGGAAGGAGCAGGGGGCCCAGCAATGGAACAAGCTTTTGGATGGAGGCAGGAGGGTGCGCCACAGTAGCATTTTGAGAGTGTGCAACATCTGGCCTTGTGCGACCATATGATCTCTCCCTTTGATGTACGGACGGGCATCCTGCAGCACGCTCCAATTTTTTCTTCAAGTGGCAAGTCGCAGGCCTGCATGCTTGTTGTAAAGCAGCAATCATCATAGGTCTTGTTCAGTGCTAGCTTAGGTATCAGCTGTAGCAAGTACCCGTCTCTGACACCACTATGGAAGGGAAGGTTGGTCAAACATGACAGTGCACAGAGGAATACCATTTCAGAGAACTGCCGGTGCAAGAAGGACTTCTGCAATACTCACAGCACAACCAACGCGATGGCCCAATGTTGCAAAGTCCGATTACCAGAAGTTACAAGGTCATTAGCAGGAGTTGCATAGTCATTGCCAGGCATACCTGTGTCACCATCATCACCACCATTGCAGGGTTTGCATGGTGGGCGCAGGGTGGGTTGGGTTGGGTTTGCATGGTGGATGCAGGGGTTTGCACGGTGAGTTAGCAACCTTACAATTGCATTGCTTGTGTATTACTATGTCTTTGGTGCATGCATTGAGTGGTCCTCATGGCCGTACTGTCCCATCCTGCAGCTTTTCCAGCCCCACCTCTGCTGCTGGTGCCAAATCTCTAAGTGCTTCGGCTCAGACATGTGCCACTACCTTCTTTCAGTGGGAGCGTAACTGCTCTAAGTAGCTCAAAGCTCAAAACAGCAACAACAGAACCTTCTTGCTTATCGGGCACGACAGCTATAGTGCTTGTAGCTCTGTTGTGGTGCAGCTGCAACTGCCCTCTCTGCTTCAGTAGTCCAGCCGCCGCTGCTTGTCACCGTGCTCTCTGCTAAGCCATTGCTTAGGGTTTGGGTTTTCCCTTCTTTTATAATGACAGTACATACTTTCCTTACATACACACACAAGCTTAGCTTCTGCCACCTGAATGGAGTCTGCTTCTGCCACCATCCTCGTCAGCATTTATGCTTGCAAGCCTTGCTTGCCCAAGAACAGCTCCTCAAATTGAGATAAGCTATGGTATCCCTCCCCTCAAGCTATCCTCAGTGCCCGACAGCACATCATCCTTCCTGCTTTGCCTGCTATAGCCCCATTCCATGCAAGAACAACAATATGCTCCCTAAGCTTTAGAGCGGCATCAGTCCAACCCCCTCTATGGTACTGTAAACTAAGGGTATTCCCACTAGACACTGCCCTCTGCCTGGTAACCCTCCCTCAGCACCTCCCTTAAACTACCCCCCCTTACCTGCCTTGCACAACTTCCTAGTGGGCTGCAAGCCAGGTGAAGTCCAGAACCAGCAGCACAACTTCAATGGTGACCTTCCCCCATCCCCTTTTTCCCTCACCCACCCTTACCTGCATTGCACAGTCCTCTGCACCTAACTGTTGAGGGCAAGGGCAGGCACGATGCAGGTGGACTGCCGTTCCCTCATTTACCGCATGTATTCCTGAGAATCTGTGAGGTAGGTCAGCAACTTGTAAGAATCTGCGCAATACCCAGTCAAACGGCTGAACCATGTCCATCGTTTCCCATGCAAAACGCTGAGCATACAAGGCTTCATTGGCCACCTCGGAGGATTCTACTTTAGTGGCCAGACAATCCTTTGCTTGGATAAAAGCATCACAATACAGCATGAAAACCAATTGCATACGCTCAACACACATGATAAGCTTGCCCAGGCCATGAAAGGGAAAAAGCAGCTGGAGCAAGGGCCTTCCACTTGGTCAAACCACCTTAAACACATCAGAGAGCTTCACTAAGGGTTTCAAACCCTGAAATGACACCATACCATGGCAAAGAAAGACTTGCCTGTATCACCAACTCAGCAAAATGCAGACGGCTCCTGGAGTGCTGTGACTGGTTCCATGTATCTCATTACGCCCAGAACCCTGTCCCTAATTTTCCCTGGAAGCCCAATGTATGATCGCTTCGCATAACTCTCTCTAACTTCCTGGCATGCTGCTACTGCTGAGCTAGCTGCTGAGCAGCCTGCCGCTCCCTTAGCATCCCCAGCCATGCATGTATGTGCTGCCCGAGCAGGCCACCATCCAGAACCACCAGGTTCCCTGCCACAGTGAGGTACATGTCGTCCTCCAGCTCCTGCTGCAGCCAGGAAAGGGCCTTGCCAGGGGTGTCTCCGCAGACAATGTGATGGTGCTGTGACAGGAAGGCACCTGAACAGCAAGAAGAGGAGGTGACAGGCTGTGAACGTGCAATTGTGAATTTGTGGCACTGAGAGGATGCACTCAGATCAGCTGCAACAGGCAGTGTTTGCACCAACAAGGAAAAGACATGGCCCTGACTACAGGTGTATTTGCCTCCAGATATCAGATATCCCAAATTCCCATATGCAACTGCAGCATGTGGAAGTTATTAGCCCTCGAAATGGCCACAGTTGGCCATTACGGAGGTAGACCAAGGTATTACATACATTTCACCCGGAAGTTTCCACCTGCTTCTAGCAGAGGCTGCCTGTGAGTACTATGTCCTCACACCCACCTGCAGCATCTAAGGCAAGGCGCCCCCCCTGGTCATCTAAATGGTGTGCTAAATCCCACAGGGCCTTCATGACTGCTGGTGGACTGCCCCTGTTGCCGGCACGGTACGCAATGGACAGCTTCAGCTTCAGCAGGACTTGAGTGTTTTGCTCCAGCAGCGGCTTGGCTATCTCAGAAGCATAGCGCTCCAGACCCCGCTTGATCTTGCATGGAGGAGGATTCCTCCCAGTTGGGTGGCTCCAGACGTATTCTGCCATGATGGAGGCTGTATATGTCTGCTGGTTCTTAGCTGCAGCCTTGAAAGAAGTCAGTCTCTGCCTCAGTTGGCACCCGGCAAGCAGACAGGACCTTAGCTGTACAATTATCGCTGCTGTGCTTCGGGGCTTTAGATGCTGCCGGATTTTACCGTAGGAATAGTCTAAGAAGGCATGCTTCTGAAGAGAAACTGGGAACGGCTACACCTGCATCGTCCACTGGTTAAGCACTCGGTAAAGAGACATTGCTTGCATACATGCACCCCTGTACATTAGACCGCAGTTTTATGTTACTGATATGATCAGTGCCGCTGCCGCGCCCGTTCATGAGTGCATCAAAGGATTTCGGTTGACTACTGCAAGTACTCCGTACTCGTACTGCCCACCGCAGACAGTACTTTCAAAGCTTTCAAAGGGTGCCCCATGCAACCATGCTGCTCACACGCATGCTAATGCACCGGTACGAAGCAATAGGCCATCTTGATGCAGCTGTAAGTGAACGAGGACGGTAGATGTTATGAGTGTATGCAAGCACATGTGTCAAGTGCCATGACATTACGTCCCTGGGCCAAGGACATTTTAGCTATATTATCGGGAGGAAGAGCTTCTCAGAGCGATCAAGTGGTATCATAGCTTGCCTCATTGCCACCGCATGTAAATTGCTACTGCTGTACGCAGCGCCCCAGCGGCCCCTTGTGCCAGATAAAGAGGTCAGTCTGGTCGGGCACATGACAGCGCCAATGGTTGACGCCACCAACCGAATCCTACGCAAAAGAGTGTTTTCTAAGCGCGTGGAGGTCACATGTACAGGCAGATGCCATGCATGTCAATAGACCTTGCTGCAGGAGTGCTGATTCTGTATCTACACCGAATAAAGCATCAAGGTTTTCACTAACTGCAGGCACGATGGGCTGCGGACCTAGCAGCTTACCCGCCGGCGGCAATGACAGCTGGGCTGAAATATTAGAGACGCGCCATGACACTCCACAACAGTATCAACATACCAGCAGTAGGGCCCCAGTCAAGACAGAGCCAGAAGCTCCATGCAGCTGCTCTGCTGGAGTCTCTTTGGATGGCAGAGAGGCACATGCCAACACAAGGGCAGATGCTACACAGTCTATGAACTGCTTAACCAGCCTTCCCCCAGCACTCCTGCAGCAAGTGCTCAAAGACATGACCCAGCATGAAGCCTTTGCGGTCATCCCCTGCGTGTGCAAAGACTGGAGTGCAGCTGTGCTAGGGCATTACGAGGACCGCAGCATCACTCTTGGCAAAGGTGAGTTTCACACCTTGAGATCCAGCCAAGCAACTCTTTGCCCCAGCTTTTGAGCGGAATGGACAGGGAGTGATTTGGTGTGACTGTTAGTGTGCTAGCAGTGCAAGGTTGCTGCTCATTGTACATTGGAATGGGAGGCTTTGAGTCTATACATGTAGCGCTGCCTAAATAGAGAGATGCATAGGCATGGATGGGTGGTCTGCTGCATTTTGGGCAGGGGTACTTGTAAGGTTGACTGAAGATAAAGCATATCCAGGGTTCTGATGATACCGCATAACATGTGCCTCACTTCCTTGACCTGCTTGCAGGTGAAGAGTCCAATAGGCTCTTCACAGACTGGATACTGAAGCATGCTTCACATCTACTCAGCCTCCGGCACCTTCACTTGGACCTAGTGCATCTGGAAGGCAATTCTGAGGTAGCAACACCCGTGCTTGATGCCATCAGCAACCTCACTCACGCTTATCAGCACAAGCTTGAAGGCATATCCATCAGTGTGATTCTTATGAGAAGACGCCATGACATATATGCATATGTCCATCCTGCCTCCAGACCCTCTCATTGGCTAACTTTGAGATCGACAAGCTGCCCCAGTACCACAGAGAACCGGTCTCATTTCCAGGCATCACCAGCTTGGGCAACCTTACTAGCCTGCAGCTGTCTCAAGTGGCCCTAGCAGCTCCTCCCTCAGCTTTATCAGCCCTACATATGCTAAAGGACCTTCAGCTGTCGCCTGTTCGGCTGCTTAGTGAGCCAGCTGTCCATCGGCTGCATGAGCGCGCACCAGAGGAGCTTGGTAGCCACATGTGTGCAAGCAGCCTTGTCGCCATAACAAGTTTGAAGTCTCTCAGCTTGGGACTAGAACCTGGTGGGATTGGGCATCAAAGTCGGGAGTCCTTGAGGGTGCTGACACAGCTCAAGCAAGTGCAGCTGCAACAATGCCCCATTGATGAGCTGATCGAACTGCAGCAGGCTTTAGCTTTGCCAATCACAGCTGCTGGGATCTCCCCAGGGACCCAGAGCCAGCAGGATCAGCAGCACCTATCAGCAGCAGATGCACTGCAGCACCATCTCCCAGGTGTGACTGAACTGCACTTCTGCCCCGGAAGCTTGCCCACCCAAACCTGGGAATGTCCGGAGTCGGTGGCTGCATTGATCGCAGGGTTGCCATACCTTCGCCACTTGCGTTGCCTGAAGCTTACGATGTGCAACCTTGAGCTGGGGTTTGTTGGCCTGAGCGAGCTGGTGCAGCTGACATGCTTACATCTCCTGGGCGTCTCAAGGGTCTCAGAAGGTGCCATGCAGCAGCTATCTTGTCTCAGCAGCCTGCAGGAACTGAAGGTCAGGCTAGTCTGCGGTCCCGAGATCGTCGGAAACGGTGCAGCCTCTCGCTCCCCAAGCCATTACCTGCCTGTTCTTTCAACAACCTTGACCCAGCTCACCAGCCTGGGGGTTACAAAATGTGATGAGGATCAAGAGGATGCGCGCTGGTTACTCATTCTGCAGAAGTTTCATCGGCTGCAGGAACTAGTGCTCTGGCATGAAGGCAAATCGCCCTATTCTCGGGATGACCTACTGCAGCTTCAGACCCTACCCTCCCTGACCACCCTCAAGCTGCACAAGTACGGGTGCTGCAGGATTGAGGGCGCGTTGGCGCAGCTGACTCAGCTGCAGAGCTTGACTGTTGTAGGAGGCTACAGCTTTACCTCAGCTGTGCAGTTGGCTTCTCTCACCAACCTCAAGGACCTCTACCTCGAGGGTGGCCGCAATGATGTCCTGTATCTACGGAAAGAGGTGAGCAGGCAGAGACAATTACTGGCATTGCAGCTGCTGCTTGTTTCAGATTAATCAACGAGTTGGCATGTTCTGCAAGGCATGTGACTGTGAGAGTACAAGCAGAAGGCAGTTAATTTTGCAAATCTATGCACAACATGCAATATGAACCGTCCGTTCACATCTGTTGCATCATGTGCTGTTCCGTAGAATGTACAATTAGTAAATGCATACGATGACACAATACTGACTGACTACTTTGAGCAGACGTGTGCTGCACTGACTAGTACCGTCTGCTTCAACCATTGCAGGAGGGTTACCCCGTGTCACGGCAGCTGCTGTGGCAGTACTTAGCATCAGAGACATGGAGGCACAAGCAAGTTCGAAGCAGCCCCCACCCACCTTAATGTGAAGATCAGAACGTGTTGGTCAAGGTGGACTGCAGGAATACCTGTCAATTGGCAGTACTTCTTGGCGTCCCCAATTTGGTAGAGGAGGTGGAAGAGCTAAGCAGCAAGCTGAAGGCATCCCTTGCTGCTGGTAAGCTCCACAACAAAGGCTTGCTATCTCATAGGATGAGGGGAAGGTGCATGGCCATCAACATCTCTGGTCCAGTATTGTAATATCTTGCAGCAGATTATAGCTCCGCCAAGGGCGGGCCATCCACAGCACTACTTGCAAACTACGTGCTTTTGCGCTGCGTTGCTCCTGTTGTACCAATAGCATTTATCTCTGTGGTCAATTTCTATGGCAGCAGCAAGCGGCCTGAATATGATTTATGCATTCTGCACAAGGGCATGTGCACCAAAGAATGCATCTTGGGAAGCAAGAGAAGGCTGTATCCACTTGCTGCTGCTCAGGTGAAAGTGAGATTGCTGAGATAGAGCTAATCCATGAACTCAGCGCTCCCACTGTCTGCAAGTTAGCCAGGTAAGAGCTCGGCTCAGAAGGGCACTGCTGAATGGGGCTTATCTATGTGCATGCTTCACGACGCTTCAACCTGGCTGTTCTATGGACAAAAGTATAGGTGTGAGTGCTAGCAACCGCATGGTAGGTTGTCAGGCAGCCAGTACCTCTTAGCTCACATAACCCCCCTGTGGTATCCAGCGTGCATCAACACATAGGTGGCTACACATATGGGGGATCCCCCGTTGTTTCACATTGCATGCTGGTGTGACAGCTTGAGGTGCTAGGCCGATGGCATTTCTGCATGGCATATCACGAAATGTATCATAACATCTCTGACAGAAATTGTAGTGTTGACTCTTGAGCCTGCTGGACACAGTGCAGATAAGTGCCTCTGCCAGTTGGGTTCAGTAGCTGCGTCCACCCAGCACTTTTACGCTTCTTTTATCACTCTGCAGGTCTTAAAGCTCGGTCAGAACTGTTCAGCAAAGTGGCGGCTGTGGCTAGCAAGACTGATGCCATGCAAACAGTGGTCCTGCTCTTCTGACCCAAAAGACGGAGGTGAGCATGTGGAGTTTGACGGCTAGCAGCACTGCCTGTTCTACACCGGGGTACTGACGCGCACAATATCATGTTGTGTTGACTGACTGGCTTCCTCTGCTGATGCATGCACGTTGCCGCAGTCGTTGAGAGAACATGTAAGTTGCTTCTGCTGCTTTGTGGTCCCCCATTCCTCTTTTAAGGAATGTTACAGGATGTTTGCCAATGGCATATGAGGTCTTGCACATGTATGCTTGGTCCATGTAAAGGGATATACATTGTTGCGTAGAGCAGGTATTGATGCACCTGGAATTGCAAGCTGGCTACATCTTCCCAAAACACCATCCACTGTAGAAGTCCTGCTATGTGTTTTCGCAGGTCAATGGCCCAGTCAAGGGAGCACTGAGAACGCCAATGATCTTGGTGGAGTTGCTGGAACGGCCATATGCAAGCAGCACTGCAAAAGGACGCAGGCGTATGTGGCTGCATGTCTGGCCCAGGTAAGCGTGCTCAGCCTCTTTCCCAACCCTTAAGATTTACCTGCAGAGGATTATGTACATCGGCTGTGTGACAGTACAGCCTTTCTGCTCACCAAGAAGCACGCGCTTTGTTATTGACTGCAAATTTAAGATACGGTGCTAAACTCATTTGCCATTGCTTCTCAAGAGTGTGCAGGGCCAAACGTACCGTATGTTACCCTGTAGGCATAACGGCATTGGCAGCATATACAGACCAATGAGAAAGATTTTGCGCATGACTAACTGTTAACTCTATATGAGCTGATGTCTCCTTCACCCAACCAGACTACATGACAAGGGCTGGTGTACTACCCACTGTGATGTGCAGAAGGAGCTGGAGCTGGTACATGCCATGCAGCGGATTCGCTGCCAGTTGCCCAGGCTGTATGCTGAGGGGGACAAGTCCGATACTCACATTGCTGACCGCCGTCGCAAGGTACCAGGTTTTGGCAATGTCTTTGCCTATCGGCCAGTAATGGGCCCGCCCTACTGGGAGGATTGCCTGGAGGATCTTGCAGGAGTTGAGGAATTCCTTCTGGCTGCAAGCGGCTCGCCACAGCAGCATCGGCGTTCAAGGGGCTTGTTGCTGACAGCAAAGCAGAAGCAGCTGCAGAAGCAAAGGGAGCAGCAGCGGGAGGAGTTGGAAGAGGAGCAGTGGTTGATGAAGGAGGGGCAGTGGTGGGTGACAATATGCAGGCTGCAAGACATAGTGAAGGGGGTGCCTGGCATTAAGCCAGATTACACCTGGAATCGTACCAAGCCACTCGAGACATGCTGGGATTAGGAGCTCAACAGATAGCCGAAGTCATCGATGTGAAAGTGCTGACTATATTCATAACCTTTAGGATGGCCGTTCTGGGGAGGTTGGCAGCAAGGTGTCGTATGCGAGTGAGGACATTGATCGAGCGGATTCAGGCAGGGTTCGTCAGTAGGTTTGGTGGTTGCATTGTAGGCAATAAGGCAGGCAGGGAAAGAAAGGGTCTGCTTGAGCTGTGGAGGGGAAGATGCCCTGGGCCCCTTTGGGTAGGTCTTTGGGAGCTCATGTCAAGTTTATGTACCGTATCCAAGCTGTTGAGCCGGGTTTCCACAGGCCGTGGTGTGGGGTTTGGTCCCTGGGGCACAGCGGGCAAGAGATGTGTGACACTTCAGTACGCGGCAGTTTACTATAATGGGCCGATGGAGCCTCTATGTTCAGTCACGTCTGGTCAAGATTTCAGGGCGGAGAATGCAGGGCTGCTTGGGAGCGGCTGTTGAATAGGTGGTAGGTAAAGCGCAACGTGCCCTGGCTGCTTGCTCATTGGGGATCAGCTAGTCCCTGCTGGTGTTGTATTGCCATGGTAGTCTGTATTGCCATGGTAGTCATGCATTTTGGCAGTTCCATTTGTTGCTAATCAGCTGAGGTGGACCCACCGAGGATGGAGTGCTTGAGTCATGGACTGCATGCAATTTTGATCTGCTCTCAGCCCCTTTGGTGATGGTGTTTTAGTGTAGTTCTATATGGGTGTAGACAATAGCTGAAGGCAGGCTTTCTGCTGACCTCCCTATGCCGCAGTCAGGCGTACCAGCGAGCAGGCAACTTTTGTCTCAATTTGTCATTCCCCTGATTTTGAGATGCATGCAGCAGGCTATAATGACCTCGTGAGACGTCAATCTTGGTGTACAGTATGTCTGAGTGGCAAGGAGGCAGAAGCCTAACGGTTTTCTGATGGAAATGAGAGCATCTGTTGCTAGCTCATGGAGAGCATTTGGGAGTAAGCAGGTGGCTGAGGGCTTAAAGTTTGCCTTTTTGAGGTGCTTTTCAGGTTTGCAGACATGTGTATATCCAAGGGGTGTGTGTATGTAGGGTGGCAAATTCTATGGGGCTGGTGCCTGAGAATGCTGGAGAGCTTGATGAGGTAGTGGTGGTGACAGAGGAGGTCACTGAGGTTACGCAGTCTCAGGGTATGATGGGCAGGTGCAGCAGGGTTGTACAGATCCTGACTATGGTGCGTGCTCAAGCACAGTCATTGCAGGTCCCCCAAGCTTGTGACGCGGCAACTCACCTCAAGCCTCGAGATGACTCCGTCATCACTGTGCTAGGTGCACATACTAAAGAATTGCCGGATTTGTCCTAATCGCACCTGTTAGGAAGCTAATTTCTTTCCTACACATTCTGGACTCAGGCAGATGCATCTCAGCCCAATTCAAACAAGACGGCAGATACAGGAGCCGTGACGGTTATGGTATGGGTCATTGTAATGGAAGTCAGCGGAAGAAAAAGGCTGTCCACTGCTCAGCGCCTTATGTGCTAATGGGCAGAAGGTTGGCAGGCTTCTGAAGAGAGAATGTGGGAACAACTTGAACCGCATCGTCCAGGCTTGGGTAAGCGTTTAACAAACAGACATTGGCCGCATGCAGCCTGGTACATCACAACTCAGCTTTCGTGTTGATGAGGTTATCCGGGTCCCGTCGCGCTTGTTCATGGTGTTTCGGTTGACTGCCAGTACGGAGTACTGCGGAGTACCGCTCCGAGCAGACTTCCGAATCCTTGTATACCAGTTGAAAGGCTGGCGCATCCCAGGCCCCTCATACACATGCTAAAACACCGGTAGATGCAAGTGGCCATCATGATGGAATGTACATGGATGGGAAAGATACATGTTATGAGCGTGTACCAGCACATGTGTCACCAGGATGACTTCACGACCCTTGGCCAAGGCCATCTAGCTTGCTGCTAAAAGCTAATGCTTCTTAGAACAATCATGTGGCGTGAGCCCCTGCGTCGATGTCATCGCATGTAAAGGGCTCGCTGGCTTGCTGGACGCAGCTGCCCCTTGTTCCAGATAGAAAGGTCAGTGACACCGCTGGTGGTTCACGCCACCAGCCAAAAAGACGCAAAATCGCATCCTCAACATGCCTTAAGAGACATACTGCATCTGCAAGCAGAAGCTATGCATGTCAATGGACCTACCTTGTTGTAGGTGTGCTGGTTCTGTCTTTACCCCAGATTAAGCATCACAAACTCAACACATACTGCAGGCACGATGGGCTGCACCTTCAGCAGCTTGCCCGACAGCGCCAATGAAAGCTTGGCTGAAATATCAGAGACGCGCCATGAAACGCCAGAAGAGTATCTACATGCTAGCAATAGGGCCCCAGTCAACACAGAGCCAGGAGCTCGGTGCAGCTGCTCTGCTGAAGCCTTTTTGGACGGCACAGAGGCACATGCCGACACAGACGCAGATGCTACACAGTCTATGACCTGCTTAACCAGCCTTGCCCCAGCACTCCTGCAGCAAGTGCTCAAGGACATGACCCAGCATGAACTGTTTGCAGTCCTACCCTACGTCCGCAAAGACTGGAATGCAGCTGTGCTAGGCCAGTACGCAAAACTGAGTGTCACCCTTGGCAAAGGTGAGCACGGTAGACTGCTAGTAGCGTCCAGTCAAGCAACTCTTTTACCCAGCTTCTGAGTGGCATTGGACAGGTAATGCTTAGGTGTGATTGGTATCTAGATAGTGTGCTAGCAGTGCAAGGCTGCTGCTCATCTTCCTCTAGATTGTGAGGCTTTGAATTTAAGTGCCTGTAGCTCTGGCTAACTATAAAGATGCAGGGGCACGGATGGGTCATATGCAGGAGTCTGCGCAGGAGTATTGGTCAGGCATGACTGATGTAAAAGGTGTCAGGGTTCTTGTCAAACCACGTAACCTGTGTCTCCTTTCCTTGGTCCTGCCTGCAGGTGAAGGCCCCGCTAGTCTCCTGACAGACTGGCTTCTGAAGTATGCTTCAAGTTTAGTCAGCCTCCGTCACCTTCACTTGGACCTAGTGCATCTGGAAGGCAACTTTGAGGTAGCAACGCCCCTTCTTAATGCCATCAGCAACCTCCCTCAGCTGCAGACCCTCTCCCTGGCTAACTTCAAGTCCCCTGAGCCCCGGTTATTCAGCGAACCTGTTCCCTTTCCAGGCATCACCAGCTTAAGCAACCTCACTAGCCTGCAGCTGTCTCGAGTGGCCCTAGCAGCTCCTCCCTCAGCCCTATCAGCCTTTGCCAAGCTAAAGGACCTCCAGCTGTCGCCTGTTCGGCTCCTTGATGAGCCAGCTGTCCATTGGCGGTGCCGCGCACCGGAGGAGCTTGGCAGCCACATTTGTGCAAGCAGCCTTGTCGCCCTAACAAGTTTGAAGTCTGTCAGCCTGGGACTAAAAGCTGGGTATCAAGGTCGGGAGTCCTTGAGGATGTTGACGCAGCTCAAGCAAGTGCGGCTGCAAGAATGCCCCTTTGATGAGCTGATCGAACTGCAACAGGCCTTCGCTTTGCCAATCACAGCTGCTGGGATCTCCCCAGGGACCCAGAGCCAGCAGGATCAGCAGCACCTATCAGCAGCAGATGCCCTGCAGCACCATCTCCGAGGTGTGACTGCGCTGCACTTCTGCCCCGGAGCTTTGCCCACCCAGACCTGGGAACGTCCGGAGTCGGTGGCTGCATTGATGGCAGGGTTGCCGTATCTTTGCCACCTGCACTGCCTGAAGCTTACGATGTGCAACCTTGAGCTAGGGTTTGCAGGCCTCAGCGAGCTGGTGCAGCTGACATGCTTACACCTCCTGGATGTCTGAAGGGTCCCAGAAGGTGCCATGCAGCAGCTATCTTGTCTCAGCAGCCTGCAGGAACTGAAGGTCAGGCCAGCCTCCGATCCCCAGATTGTCGGAAACGTTGCAGCCTCTCGCTCCCCAAGCCAGTACCTGCCTGTACTTTCAACAACATTGACCCAGCTCACAAGCCTGGGGGTTACAAAATGTGTTGAGGGGCAAGAGGATGCGCACTGGTTAGTCCTTCTGCAGAAGTTTCAGCGGCTACAGGAACTAGAGCTCTGGTATGAAGTAGAATCCCCCCATGATGTACTGCAGCTCCAGACACTGCCTTCCCTGACCACCCTCAAGCTGCACAACAACGGGTGCTGTAGGGTTGAGGGCGCGTTGGCGCAGCTGACTCAGCTGCAGAGCTTAACTGTTGTGGGAGGCTACACCTTCACCTCAGCTGTGCGGTTGGCTTCTCTCACCAACCTCAAGGACCTCTGTCTCGAGGGTGCCCATTACGATGTCCTGTATCTACGGAAGCAGGTGAGCAGGCAGAGGGAATTTCATTGTCATTGCAACTACTGCTTGTTCAAGACCCACTAACGAGTTGCTTTATTCTGTGCAAGGCATGTAACAGCTAAGCATGAGCAGAGGACAAGCTGTTAGAAATTCATGCGCAATACCTGGTATGCACTTATGACCTATGTATTACATCATGTCTCGAGATGCAATATGTACACATTACAAGCAAATATCATGGCACAAGAACTGACTGACTCCTTTGGGCAGACCTGTGCTGCACTGACCAGTACCGTACCCTTTGCTTCCACTGCATTGTAGCAAGGCTACACTGTCTCACGGCAGCTGCTGTGGCAGTACTTGGCAGCAGAGACATGGAGGCACAAGTGTGTAGACAGCAGCCCCTACCCAGAACCCTCCGACAGGAACATTTTTGTCAGGATCGAATGCAGGGGTACCTTGCAACTGGCGACTATGCTTGGCGTTGCCCGTTTGGTAGAGGAGGTGGAGGAGCTCAACAGCAAGCTGAAGGCATCCATAGCTGCTGGTAAGCATGAGTCCTTAGAACAGGGCTTGCTCCCTCGTCTGGCGAAGAATTAGGAGCATGGCAATCCACATAACTAATATCCAGTCTTGTATGTTGCTGTAGCAGTCTCTAGAGTCTGCCAGGGGTGGGCCGTTGACAGCACTGCTTGGACTTCCGTCTGGCATTAATTGTGGCTTTATATAAGCATGTTATCTTTGAGGACCTTTTCCATGGGGGGTAGCCTTTTTGGCAGAGGGCATGCATGAGGGCATGTCCACCAAGTGCAGCTTTGAAGGCAACCAAGAAGGCTGTATTCACTTGCTGCTGTTCAGGTGAACCCGAGATTGCAGTGATAGAGCTGACCCATGAGCCCGGCACTCCCGCAGTGGTGCAAGTTTCCAATTGTACTAAGGTAAAAGCTCGCCTCAGGAAGGAAGTACAAAAAAGTTCATGCAATGGGGCTTGTGCAAGTGTATACCGGTTGATTGTCCGACCCAGCTGTTTAACTGGCATTCAGGAGTATAGGTGTGAGCGAGAGTTTGTGGTAGAGTATGGTGGGGGTGCAGGTGGGTGGGAACGGGGTGAGGGGAAGTGGCACAGGCTGTGTTGGGGAGACAGATGCAGTGGTGTGCGAGAGAAACATTTGGGCAATGGGGTTGCAAGTGAACCCACTGGTCGTGAGGTACCACCCACCGCAGATCCTCCCCATATCATCCCCACAATGGTTTCACAAACCCCCACATGCCTCCACTCTCTTACAATCCCCAACCTCAATAGCAACTGAACGGTGGGGTTGTCTCACAGGCAGTATTATTTGGCTTACATATAGTCTTCGTTGCAGGATCCAGCGTGCCACCAGTGCAATTAAGATGCTACCCATGTAAAAGATGTTTCATTGAATGTTCCAGCTTGCTTTGCTATGACAGCTTGAGGTGCGGGCAATGGTAGTTGTGATTCATCAGCCTTCAGCGCACAACAGGTAAGGGACGGTGGTAATATGAACACTCTGCCAAGCGTGTTAGATAGCTTGATGCCACCCAGCGCATGCTAAGCTTCCCACTGATGCTCTGCAGGAACAAAATCTCCTGTTCAGTCAGATTGGATTAGCAAGGTGGTGGCTGTGGCTGAAAAGATCAGTTGCGCCCAATCATCCCCCCTGCTCCTCTGACACAAGAGATGGAGGTGAGGTTTGTGCAGTTTGGGAGAATGCTAGCATCACTGCTCTTACAGGTTGGTACAAGGTATCTTGGTACGTTGAGTAGGCTGGCTTCCCTCTCTGCCGCATACACATTGTTGTCCCTGTCCAGCAAGAAACTGTCTTTTATGCTCCCTTGTGTTGCATTCATAATTGGGCACATGTCCTAAAGTGTTTGGCAAAAGTGGACTTACTTCATGTAAGCTTCGTCTGTCTGCATGGATGTCTGATTTTGCATGTTGCATAATTTGTTGATGTGGTATCGTGAGCTGGCCACGCTGTTGCAGGTCATTGCCCACTGAAACCCCTTGTAATGCGCGCATACAGGTCAATGGCATAGTCAAGGGACCAATGTTAACCAAACTGATCTTGGTGGAGAGGCTGTAACACCCTCATGTCAGCAGCACTGCAAACGGACACAGGCTTATGTGGCTGCATGCCTGGCCCAGGTAAGCTTGCTCAGGTTTTTCCCAACCCTTAAATGTCAAAGTTTGAGGATATGTATATTGCTGTGTGACTGGCTAACCCACCGGAGATCAATTCTCCAATCCATAAAGAAGTGTGCAGTATAGTTACTGTTCGTAGGGTAAACAGGCTTGCTCACTTGCCACTACTATGTCAAATGGTGCTGTGCATACCATATGCTACACTGCAGCCATAAGAGCATTGTGAGCTTTGTATGATCTCATCTGTCATCTGCCAAACCTGACAACATGACAATTGCTGACGTACCATTCACTGTTATGTGCAGAAGGAGCAGGAGCTGGTACATGCCATGCAGCGGCTCCGTGGCCAGTTGCCCAAGATGTATGCTGATGCGGAGAAGGCCCATGGGCACACACGTAGCCGCCACAAGCAGTACAAGCAGCTAGGTGTCATAAGTCCCTTTGCCTATCGGTCATCCCGAGACTTGTTTGGCCCCCCTGATTGGGAGGAGAGTTTGGAGGACCTTGCAGGACCTGAGGAAGCCCTGCTGGCCACAAGCCACCATCACTGGCCACAGCAGCACATGCGGTCAAGGGGATTGTTGCTGACAGAAAAGCAGAAGCAGCTTCAAAAGCAAAGAGAACAGCAGCAGTGGCAGCTGCAAGAGCAGCAATGGCTGGTGAAGGAGAGAGAGTGGTGGGTGATGATGTGCAGGCTGCAAAACATAGCAAAGGGGGTGCCCGGGGTTAAACCAGATTACAGCTGGGATATGCATGCAATTAGGCATGCAAAGGTGAGAAACTCGACAGCTAGCCTGTGAAGCAGCACAGATTCGTACAGAAAGTTGACTGCGTCTATGGCATCTTCGAGATTTTGGGCAGGCTGGCAGCAGGGTGTTACGTGCAAGTTAGGACACCGTGTGGTTGGATCAGGCAGGGTTGGTCAGTAGGATTGGTGTTTGCATTGTAGGCAATAAGGCAGGCTGGGAGAGAAAAAGTGTCTGCTTGGGCTCTGGAGGCAAGATGCCTTGGGGCCCTTTGTGGGTAGGTCTTTGGGAGCTTATACGTCCCGTATCCAAGCAGTTGAACAGGGTTTCCAGAGGCCGTGGTATAAGGTTTGGTCCCTGGGGCACAACAGGAAGAAATGCGCGACACTTCAGTATGCCCCAGTTTACTCTGATGGGCCAATGGAGCCTCTGGGGCCGGTCCCATCTAGTCAAGGCTTCAGGGCGTAGAATGCATGGCTGCTTGGCAGTAGCTGTCAAATTTGTGTTAGGTAATGCACAGCGTGCCTTGACTGCTTGCTCATTGGGGATCAGCTATGGCAATTATTGCTATGGCATATCATGAAATGTAATAATGATCAGCTAGTCCCTGGTGTTGTACTGGCATGGTAGTCATGCTTTCATTTGTTGCTAATCAGCTGAGGTAGAGCCACCCAGATGGGAGTGCTTGGGTCATGGGCTGCATGCAACCTCGGGATCATTACCTGTATCAGCCCCTTTGGTGGTGATGTTTTGGTGTAGTACTGTATGGCTGTAGACAATGCCTGAAAGCAGGCTTTCTGCTGACCTCCCCATGGCGCAGTCAGGCGTAACACTGAGCAGGGAAGTTTTATCTCAGTTTGTCATATTCCCCTGACTTCGAGATGCCGCAGCAGGCTGTAATGACTCTTATGACGCCAAGCTGGTGTACAGTCTGTCTCAGTGACAATAGGGTGAAATTTCCTATGGAGCTGGTGCCTGAGAATGCTGTTGGAGAGGCAGATGAGCTAGTGGTGGTGGCAGAGGAGGTCACTGAGGGTTCACAGTCTCAGGGTATGATGGACAGGTGCAGGAGGATTGCACAGATCCTGACTGTGTGTGTGTGTGAATCTTAGATTGGCAAACCCACCGGCACGCGTGCGGTGCCACAGTTCACCACAGGGGTGGCAAAGCCACTAGCACAGATAGAACCACTCAGGAAACTGAACACCATCCACCACTTTGAACTCCATGATCATGCATGTCCAAGCAGATACAATGATGCAGAATATTGGCCTTGGAAAAGTGCACACACAATTTAAGAAAAAGTTGGGTTTTTTGATTCTTTTGGGGTTACCCCCAGCAAACAAACAGCAACGCAACAGCCTATATACCAGAACTTTGTATACAACTTGTGCCAAAAACACTCTCACCCAGATGTGGAGAATCACTGAGCAGCAGCAGTTCCAGAGCTAACACAGCCTATTAACCGGTACATAGCCATGCATAAGAGGTGCCCAGTAACATACCGTATACGTCATAGGTAATTAATCTATCATGTCCCATAATCCTCCATAGGTTGTGTTCAAAAGGAAGATAACCTTCGGGCATAATTTCATCCTCTACCATCGTCAAGCAGCTGTTAACAACTTTCCCGCCTTTTCTTCAGAGTTGAAATGCACCTCACAACTTGCACATGATCACTATGGTTGAGAATAAACTGGACATGACTATCCTTGGATTGCCCTGGTAAGGAGGTGGGCTTGAAGAAGAGGGGGAAATTGTCCCGGACAGGGTGAAGCACCCTACAGTCCAACATGAAGTGCGGGACAAGTTCTTCAACTGGAATTGACCCTGTAGTATCATCCCGATAACCAAGTGTTTGACACAATCGACACACCCTCTCCTCCCTTACCATTCCATTGTATCTTCCTGTCTCCACAACCATCTTTGCTCCAGCCTGGCTCCAAATTGCAGGATGACTCCTTTTTGGGGGCTTTCCAGGGGAAGTGTGTATTGTCCTGTCACAGGTCGGTGGGACCTGACAAGCTGCTGTTGTGCTGATTGTAATGGAGTACTGCATCTTGCAATGGGTGGTGGCAACATTGGTTGAGGCCCGGTATGCAGCTATTTGGAGGCACTGGCTGCATGAGTGCAGGATGAGGGGAGAAACCAACCGGGCGTAAAAGTGGACCAGCCACATGGTATTGTACCGCTACTAATACAGAACCGTAAGAGTGAGTTTAACCATGGGCCTCGAAAATGGGCCTGCTGGCCGCTAGTTCCGGGAGTTTTGCCGACACTTGTATTGTTTCAAACATGGAGTAGAGCCTCAATCGCCACTGCGAGATATTAGCACACATATGCGGCAGGGGGCTGCTAGTGCTTTTCTAGCGTTTCGGACTCTCCTGCAGAGAGGCTTCTAACCTGAGGTCACACCCCAATCCCCTTTCTCCAGCCTGCCGGTCTTCGTTTTAATAGTTGCGGCATTTTAATGTTACGCCTGTGCGGACCCGCACTCTATAACACTCCCTGCTTCGCCCATGTTGCCGGCCTGAGGAATGACACTTAATCAATGTGTCGAATGCACCTCAGGTCCTTCGCAGGCAAACACACACACACACACACACACACACACACACACACACACACACACTCCCTGCTTCCATTTGCAAAGCTCACCACACAGAGACACAGATGTGGCAATGAATCACCAAAGCTCCAAAGAAAACCAACATCTCCACTCTCCCAAGACAGGTTCCACAGCAGCTAGATGGCACCATTGCCCGCCTGTAGAGTCACCAGACCCAACCCTGGTCCCTAGAATCGAAACAGCCACGCACCCGGCAACAGCTCCACATGCAATGGGGCTGTCAAGCCTCGATCCTCTATCCACATCCTAGCCATGGAACATCCTCCCTCGACCTGCTGTGCCAGAGACTGACACCACTCAACTGCAGCAGTTGATGCAGCTTACATCAGTCAAACTGCCTCAAAAATACCTGACAGCAATCCACACTATAACAAAGCAGCCGGTGCAAATCGCAAGCGCTACTGCCATGCTTCAAACCACAGTCAACAGAGATGAGGCTTCCTATAGGTAGGAAAAAGTGCAGTAGTGCCCATCACACCATGCTGGTGCAACCCCCAACCTCTCAATCTCTGACATGCAAGACACAGCATTATGCTGTACAAGAGCAGTGCCCTCCTAGCTGGCCTTAAAGGCCCATCAACAACAATGATCAGAATGCAGCTGATCCCTCAGGCCAGTAATCACTCCAGTAGCTCACACAAGCCGGCAAAAGCATCTGGCCCTGCTATACTAACGACACAACCAAGCGTCTCCAGCTCAAACACAGGGAATATTTGCAACTATGCAGAAACTATCTAAGCGAGCATAAACATTCATGAGCTGCTCCAATGGAAGACACAAAAATCAGGGACTTTCCCAGGCATGAAGCAATTGCAGTTTTACAATTTTTCAGTTTTCATTGCTGGAGGTATTACCAGAAACCCCTACACCAGCCTGCAAGACGTCCGACATCTTCAGTCCATACCCTGTGGCCCTCCACATCTATTACCCCTTTCATACCTATTCACATTCCACACCCCAAATCAAACTCTGGCTCGAAGCCCATATGGTACAGTGGCACAGCTACAGCAGCTGCCCAACTTTTATCTGAGAATCAGTCCAGTTCTCAAGCCATAACTGCTTGTGGCGCCAGATGCACATGCAGGTCCCTACAACAATGTAGTTGCATGTCCTTCTTTTAAAAGAACCATGGCCTAAACAGCAGGCATGCATACCAAGGCAGTTTCAAAGGTGCTCCATATTGGGTTTGCCTGGAGCTGGTCATGGGGCCATATTGTACAACAGGGATTAAGACATCCTGGGACATCCTGGGCTGGATCCCTTGTGGGCAAACACTACATAATGGCACAAAGGCCTTGCTGATGGGGCCGTGCAGTCTTTGCTTCTGCCAAATGACGAAGTTAGCCACTGTTACCAGCAACTGCATCTGCACGGGCCTCTTTGGTCACTATTGCAGGCAGCTGCAGGCGTAGGTCCTCCTCTTACCAGGCTTCACACTCCTCGAGATGTTGCTCGCCTGGAAGTTGGCTGGACCGTGACGAGGCCCACTTGAACTGCGCCTGCACCTGGGACAGCAGTTGCACCTGCACATGGACAAAAGCAGTGTCATGGATATGCTTTGAAGAGCATGCCGCGTATTCCATTCATAAGGATCTAACTAAGCTGCTTATTCAGCGTGTAGGGCTGTTACCTTGCGAGCGCAAGCTTCCTTTCGCCAGTTCCTGCACACCGGTTGCAGTCGAGCTGCCTCCTGGTAATCTAACTGAGACATGACTTCCCGTAGCATATCGCGGGGGAGCTGGACCTCCATTGTGCAAATATTTAGACCGCCCGCCCAGGCGCTTGTTATACTGGGCGTCGGTATCAGGTTCAACGTAAAATGGGGTTTGGGATGAGTGGTTGCTGACGATTGGGATGAGACAATAAGCTGCGGAAGGTACCGGTGTGGTTGCTAAAGTACTATCTCTCCTTTGCAGGCTGGAAAGCGACCAAGCATATGTGCAAGCTGCCACCAAGCCACTCGGCACTACTGTAGTGCCAAGCCCCGATACCGCTTGGCAAGACAGGAACCGACAAGAAGAGGCAGCAGTCGTGTCAGCCAACAAGTCGGAAGACGGCGATGGTGTGAAGCCACGTGCGCTCTTTTTCCATAGACCTGATTCGTCGAAAGGAAAAGCCTTGGATGTGTGGCACAGCAATCTTTCACAGCAACTGAGAGCATAACTTCCACCCCAGATGCCTGAAGGGCAAAGGAAGGGAAAACACCAAAGAAAGGCTCGGCAGATGCTCACGCCTGATCACGCCCCAGCTGAGTGTATGGAGAGAACTCCAAGTGCTATGCGACACACTACTACGACAGCTTGCATCCCCTACAGAACACTGTGATCCTTCCCATAACAGTACTTCAGCACGACACAACCACATCACCAACCCTGAGTATCACCCATCATACTCAATCCGTCATTTGCTAGAACCACCGCTTGAGCTGCTCGAACTGCCTTTCCGCCCACTGCTGCTGCCACTGCTTGTGCTGCTGCTACTACGGCTTCTACTGCTGCTGCTCCTGCTGCTGCTGCTCTTGCTTGTGCGGCCGCTGCTGCTGCTCCTTCCTCGTGCTGGCCGCCTTGCAGGAGGTGATCCCCTACGTGCAGGACTGCTGCGCCTAGCTGGAGGTGAAGCCCGACCCTGCAACATAACAATGTACCATCCCATGTAAAGCCCAATGACCTTGGGTCACACCTTATATCACACATTTAAGAGCCTGGAGGGCTGTGCAGTGGTCCCTTTTAACATATATCAGAGCTATCACTGCAGAGCTTTGGGCGGTGCAGCACCTGCTACATGACTCCAACCACTTGTTAGTGTCTGGTGAGCGGAAGATCTTCAATCAGATGTGTATTTTAAATTTCACACATGCAAGGCGCAGGCAACCCCATGCTTAGAGTTAAGTTCGTAGCAAACAGCTTTTACTTGTACATTGCTGGTAAACATTTGCTGACAGCCTTGACTACCTGTACCCAACCTCCAGCTCGAGTCCACAGAAGAGTGACTATGAGGCTAGTCAATAGATGTTACAAGCAACGGGGTTGAACTACCAGGCACCATCCCACGTAAGCAATAATGCTTTGTATAAACAGGTACTGTTGTCAATGATGTGTCATATATGGGAGTTTGCTTTGCGCTCACGCGCATTACACAGATATTGCCCTTTCATGGCTTTCAAGAATTCAACCCAACAGATGAAAGCATCCAGCTCTCATAGTGGCATCTGCTGTAACACAGCACAAGGAGGTGATCCATCAAGCAATAATGACCATCACAAGCTGGATAGTGATGCAAAACCTTGAGCACAGCTATACACAGCCACAATCATATTCCTAACACGATTATGATGTTGAGAGTATTACCCGTATTCTGTTCCACCTCGTTGTTCTTTGTGACAGCTTGAGGTGCGGGGCCTATGGCACTTATTGCTATGGCATATCATGAAATGTAATAATAATATGATGTTGAGAGTATGAGGTGCGATACGCCTGGCACTCACCCGACCAGGTGGCGAGCTGATATAGTTGTGACTGCCCTGCTGTCTGCCTAGGGGTGATGTAAGAGTTACGCACGCACGGAAGCTTCGACGCATGGGAATTAACACGCAACCAGCCACTCACTACCGCTTTCGGCCTTCACCAGGTGCAAAGACTGATATAAGGCTAACACTCACCCGACCAGGTGGAGAGCGAGACCTGGGCCTGCGTGGAGGAGAAGCGCCACGTCTCCGGGGGTCGTCCCGCCGATAGGTGGGAGGGCTGGTGCGGCGCCTGGGAGGGGAGCGGCCCCGTCCATAGCCAGGAGGTGACATGCGCCTGCCTGCCAGCCTGCAGGGGTAACAAAGAGCAACAGACACTTAAGTGATAGCAGCCACCAGAATATCACATGCTGATGTTTGGTGTCAACCCTAAACAACGAGTACGGAAGATAAAGTGCAACTGAAGGTACTCCATGTGGATGAACATCCATGCAGAGCATTGAAGTAGGCAAGGAACAGTCAGCATCTTCTACATTTCTGAAAGCTTGAAGATGCTGCCAGCTTTTAACCTGTGGCTTCTCATAGGTTTGGGGTGGTGGTCTAAGTATGCTTTTTGCTTTGTATGCGCCATGCCAGCCTGTCATGAACCCTGCTTTTGTCACCTAGTGAGCACCCCTGCATTTTTTCCTGTAACCACCTCCAAGATGGCCTTATGGGTGCTGCTCCACCTGACACTGAAAGGCTGGCAAACGACCAGATTGACCTCTGCTAATCACCTGTGTTGAATAATGCTGCAAGCCTGCTGCATAACAGTAAGCACCCATGCTGCATGATGGAATTACCCAAAAGAGTAGCAGCATTGAGGCAATCATGAGCTCCTTTAACCCCAGGAGCCCATCACCACATGTAGGCTCTATCTCCTACCCTCCTCTATCTGCTGCCCTGCTGGCTAACTAATCCCACTCCAACTTCTGCGCTGCCTGCAACAGGCACTTACCCCCGTGGAGGTGATGGGTACCTGCCGCCCCCGCGCCTGACAGGTGATGCCACCCTCCGTGGTGGAGGCGACCCCCGACGGCGGGGTGGTGGTGATGCGCCCCCACGCCGAGGCGGGCTGCCGCCCCTGCGAGCTGGTGATGCTGCCCTCCGCTGCGGCGAGGCTCCCCTCCGTGGTGGAGAAGCTCCCCTCCGAGGTGGTGGGCTCATGCCTCTGAGTCTAGGTGGGGAAGGGAAGCGGCCACGAGGTGGAGGAGACCTGCCGCTGCGACCACCCCTAGGGCTGAGAGGACCACCACCACCGCCACCTGCTGCTGCTGGTCCATTGCGTGGCGCTGAAGCGTTACGGGGAGGGGAGCGGCTACGGGCACGTACGGGGGCTTCTACAGGGATGCGGGGTTTGAGGGTGGCTTCTGGGCGCTTCTTGGCCGTGACGATGAACTGGACCCTGCATGCACAGCAGAGAGTTTCATTGTAGGTGCCAGATATTTACTTTTGCCCGCATTTGCTGACAAAATGAAGCAAACCATGCATACAAACCGACCTAAGGCTTATCATATGCAACATAGTTCAGACAAGGCAAGAGCATGACAGAATAGCCATTAAGTACCTAAGCTATGCAGTCCATCCACTGTCCATGTCCTTACCACCAACGTAACATAAATTGATGTATGCATGGTGTGCATCCATCACAATTGTTCCCGGCTTCCCTGCCGTTATAGCTGTAGCACAGCTTTAGTGAATGACAGGAAAGCTTTGCAGCAATGCAGCACCCATGACATGACCCCAACCAGATTTAGGGCATGCAGCACAGGTACTGAGATGATGGGAGGAGACGGCTGCAGCGCTGAGAGGGCCAGGCCATCCAACAGACAATTACGGACCTAATTGCAGCAAGCACTGTTACCCCATAGCATCCTTACACACGCAGACTCTGCTATCTAAGAACTCAGCTCTTGATAGAGGGCCGCTGGCATGGCTGGCTTGCATACAGTCTTGTTCCGATTGCCAGTGCACTAAACAGCTGCCTGTCTCCATTGACTGCATGCTCAGCTATGGTCACTGCAATGCCCTCGTCATGCACTACTCACTGGATCACGTTGCCATCAATCTGCCCACCATCCATGTAGTCCCGCGCTGCCTCTGCTTGCTCCCGTGTCTCAAACTCTATGATGGCATAGCCCTTAGGCAGGTGCACCCGCTCATCAATGGCAAGCTGGCAATGAGTCAGAGCGCCATAGGTGCCAAAGATCTCCTTCAAGTGCGCTTCCTCCACATTGCGAGTGAGCTTGCTGACATGCAAGCGCCTCCGCATGTCATTGTCCACTGGCTTCTTAGCCTGCATGAGTGACAAGCAACATGCGGAGCTCTCCTTCAATGACCATTTGATGGCGTAAGAGATTGAGAGGCATGGCGCCTTCACACTCGTAATGGTTCTTGCCCCATTGCTGCTCAGAAAACAGGGCCCAACCAGAGTGACGGGCACAAGAGTGAGGTAAGGGGCTACCTGCTACAGTTGAGCCATCTCTTAGGCGCTTGCATTACTCGGACACAGGATACTGCTGCTGCAGCTGCAAAATCCTGGCTTGCACTAGGAGAGCATCAAAGCCCATCCACCTAAGCTTGTTATGGGAGTCACATTGGTTCCAATTTGACCTAGCTTGGTAATGCCTTGAGAGTGATGCCATCTTAACCTGACCACAGCCCACACACAAGCTGCTGTGGAGCTCACCTCAGTGGATCGTCGCTCTTCTGCAACCCCATTTTCCTTTGATGCTTCCCGATCCCGTCCTCTTGAGAGCTCACGACCTCGGGCAAGATCGGCACCACGATGTGGGCTTGCTGAGCGCCCTACTGGGCTTGCTGAACGCTTTGCTGGGCTGGCTGGACCCTTTGCTGGGCTTGCTGAACGCTTCTTTGACTTAGGTGAGGCAGACCTGCACAGCCCACGCATACAAGGTTAAAAAGCGGAGCAACCTACATGAAAAAGGATACAATAGAATGTGCAAACCCAGGCCAGGCACAGGCTGGCCGTGACAGCTTGCCCTCCCTCAGCTCAGAGAAGCAGGTACTCACGGCATGCGCGCATCCCAGCAATGCTTCTCACCTGGAGCCAGACCTTCTTGAGCCAGAGGATGTAGAGGTTCCAGAAGAAGAGGACGAGGAAGTACTGCCGGACGCCGTCCCACTGGTTCCCGATGATGAAGGCGAGCGCCGTGATGGCATGGCGTCTATCAAGACTCAGATTTCGTCAGCCGTCAGCAATGTCATAAATACACTAAATCTATTAGGTTTTCCAGGAGGGATCCAAGCGAATTATTTGCTTGACGTTGATAGCGATCACGAGGACTTCGTACATGCAGAACTCTTCACCGGCAACCACAACCGCTCGCTAACCATCAGCGACGTATGCTCAACGTCCACGCGCGCACTGGGTTAGAAGCAGGCCCATCATCTTGCAGAAGCAGAGGGCATGATTAAAGGTGCCAAACCCTGCGCCTTGAGACCCATAATCAAAAGTGTCACTCAGTGGGTGACGACAGCTGTAGCAGTGCGGTTCGATGCGCAGTTGGGAAGACATGTAGGCGACTGGATTGCATATGACGGTTTCCAGAGTCCGCCGGCCATTTGACAGTCAGTTCTGCCACTGGTACATCCTGTTTGTATTGACGAGGTTCTGCATGTCCTTTGATATCACCGGCTTACTTACGAGCGTCCACCGTCGGACCACTTACAGTGTTCATACCCAAACACCCAATGTGCAAAGCACATATGAAAGAGGCGGGGCTGAGGTGACTAGGCCATGGCCAGCACAGCGCTGGCTGTAACATGGAAGAGACCCAAATAAGCACAGAGCAGACGCTTCGCATACACGAGCTAACCGAGATCACTTTGGTGAGAACACTCAAGGACGCTTGCAGTCCCGCACTTCAGGGGAATTTTCTTGTTCCACCAGGCTAACTTGCAGCATGCTGACTTACACAGCCACAAGCCCTGCTCGACAAACCTAAGCAGAATGGGACCCTTCGCGGCAGATTGCGGGACACACTGGTAAGCACAAACTGTTTTGATTCGGCCATGCATGCTCGCGCTGTTGGCACGCGCCCTGCATGGACTCATAGAAGTTCACGTTCAACACTATGCAGCGGCCCGCAATGCTGCCTGTGCCTGAAGCCCCCTTGGCTTCCCTGGAAGACGAGAAGACAGCTTGCCTGGTGGCTTCAGCTGCGGAAATTATCATTGCGGGCAACCCAGCACTATGGGCAACGGTGCAGGAGACAAGCAGGGCCTTGGATGCCAGGGGTAAATGACCAATTCTGGATCATGCTTTTTAAGATTTTCACTCTTTCCTTCGATGCTTGATCCTGACAAACTGCACATGCCCAGTGGAACCCGCCTGCTCAACCGCATCCTAGCCATGCATGTTTTAACCAGCACATTACAATTGTTGGTCTGAACCTTCGTGTGACCTCATGTTCTTAATACACACCCTGTACTAAAACCTAGCATCATTCTCCCAGTGCAGGATTGTTTGACTCCCAGGTCAACAACCTTCGGAGCAAGATGATGCACCAGGTGCAGCTGTACAAGCAGATGGCGGGCAAGGCAGGAGCAGGAGGTGTTGCACAAAAACAGGTGGGGACCCATTTTGGATAGGAAGATGCAGCAAAACCATGAGCTTTGCTTGCCTACTCAATATGCAACTATAAGCACTCAGGCTGCATGTGATGTCACTCTCTGCTCTAAGTTTGATATTTTAAACGTTAGCTTTGAGTAAATGATGTTGCTACAGAGACGGATGCAAGTTAGCATATGGTTCTGCCAATACGCAAATTGTAGTTAGCTTGCTGGGATAATTTGAGGACAACATACAAACCCTCAACTTTATAAATTACGCATGCTACAAAAGATGCTACTGCTTCTGGGTTGCCAGCACTGTGCTTCTTATCAGCGGTCTGTTCTGGTGACAGGTCCTCAAGTCGAATCCAGCACAAACCATGGCCGGTCGCCTGTCTCTGCTCTGCCAAGATGTGATTCAGTCTATTGATCCTTCAGACACTGGTGGAAGCTCAACAGCAGTTAGTCCCCATGCAGCTCCTGGCAGAGAGGCAAACTCAGCCAGAAGCAAGTACACCATGCAGATGCCACCTGATGCTGGTGGTGGAGGCGGTCTAACCAGCCGGGCAGTTGCTGCAGCAGCAGCAGCAGGAGGTGCTGGGGCAGCCTCCCCTCGGTCACCCAAACAAGGAGCTGACATTGCAAGAGCAGGAGACCCATCCTCGCCAGCAGCAGCAGCAGCAACAGCAGTGAATGTGCCAGGCCTCAAGCTGGCAGCATCCCACAACAACAACACCTTTGGGAAAGGAGGTCCTGGCCGGCCTCAGAAGCAGCAGATAAGACCAGCGCAAGGGGAGCTCACCAGTCGCTCTGCTGAGCACCCCGTCAGCAGCATGCACAAGGGGGCCTCCACAAGCACAGCAGCAGGTGCAGGAGCAAAGGTCGCATTAACAGTCCGTGCAGGCCAGGGGGTCAGTGGAGCAGCTTCGGTCTCCTCAGCAGCAGTAGCTGCAGCAGCTCGTGCATCATGCATTAGCAATAACCAGAACCAACAAAGTCCTTCCAGCAGCCCAGTTCCACGTGCTGCTGGCACTAGCCCAGCCCCAGCAGCAGCAGCTTCAGGTGCAGGGATGAGAATGAGAGCAGCAGTAGGGAGCGAAGGAGGAGCCCGTCGGGTGTTAAATGCGAGCCCCATGGCACGCACGTCCTGTGTTACTCCTGCGGAGGCAGTGACAGCAAAGGTGGCAGGTGTGAGACAGCAGCGGGATGCAGCTGTTAGCCCGAATTCACGGCAACATGGGAGAGGTGCTGGTGATGGGAAGGAGGCGAGCAAGAATGAGAAGGCAAGGCTGTCGCAGCATCAGTGGAGCGTGAGGAGTTGCTTGGCAGCAGCAGGGCAGGGGTGGTTGCAGCAGAAGGTGGCGGCACAGGAGAAGCCAGGAAGCAAAGGTGGGGGGAAGCTAGAGGGCACAGTAATGCAGAAGTGCTACTAACAAGAACTTGAAGCAGGTGCCAGGTCTGCCAGGAGATCCATGTTTACAATACACGTGATTCTCCTTCATGCTTAGCTTCACTAGCGCTGCTACATCTGCAGGTGTCCCTTGGTTGTGTCCATTTGGAGCTCAAGGCATTCCACTGCTTTCAACTATGCATGCTTCGTCTTGATCCCTACATGCCCTAAGTCTCATAGTGGCTGCACAGGCATTGAGCTCCGCAATTTCTTTCCCATGCCTTATCTTTTATTCTTTTAGTAAAACTCTACCTTCTTCCGCGAATCATGCAGTGGCCCTTAAGGATGACATGAACGAGGATGAGTACCAGGCCCATCAGTCTGTAGTGGCAGCAGCCAGGGAGAAGCAGCTGCAGCAATACAGGGCCCTGGTCCTGGCTGGTCAACAGAGGCAGCTGCAGGAGCTACGGGATGCCACTGGCAGGAGCAGCAGCAGTGGTGGGGGTGATGGGCGCAGCTGCAGTGGCAGTGGAGGAGCAGCAGCTGCAAAGGGGGCTGGGGACCAGCGGGGTGGTGTGGATGCTGCGATGCTGACTATGCAGCAGCTGGTGGCGTTGCTGGTGGAGCAGGATGTGGCTGTTGCTAATGATGGGATCATGTAAGTTGCCTGTCAATGGGAGGCTGAGGTTGTGGGAGGTTGCGGACAATCTCATGGGTCAGTGAAGGATGGGAGGGGGTGGTGGAGGACAGTACACGGAAACGCAAACCGTTCTATTGCTGCTTCTTACCAAAGAAAAGAAGGGAATACATGTGCAGCGGGCTTTTGGAGGCGCACCTCCTCATTGACTCTTCATGGGTGCGTGTGTTCTTCAATGTAAAATGCAGTATAAGACCATGGCATTGGTTATGCAAGCAGTTCTGCCACACCGCATCTGTATTCCAGGTTTATTGTTTTGCAATAATGCCCTTGCGTTTTTTGTCCGCATGCAAATGCTGTGTGGACAGCCTGCAAAAAAGAAGGTCTACAGATAATGGAAAGCACCTTGTGACATCTACACTTTATATGCTACATGCTGTTTGTGGCATCCGTACACATTCACCAGCATATCTACCATACCAGCCCTTCGCTCCAGCTTATCGTCCTTCCCATTTATTGCCACACTGCAGCGCTGAGCCCATTGCAGCAGGTGCCAGTGAGGACGGTACCCCCAATGCTGCAGAAGAAGCATCTCGGCGCCTGAAAGCAGCACATGCCGTGAAGGATGTACTGGCAGCAGCACAGGAGCATCTGTTGGTAGGTTGGGATGGGAGCATTGATGATGGAGTCTTGGGAGTCCAGTTGCCGTGGCCAGTGTGATTTCAAATGGATGTGATCAGGGGCCGTAGCTAGGGATCTTAACCAGGGGAATTATCCTTAGGCATGGGATGGGATGACTGTTCAAAGCGCGCCAGAGTTTGCCAGAGAAAAGCTCACTCCCACATCTGGCAGTGCTTTAATGTGCAATTGGTTGCTGGGGTACTGTTTGTCTGTGGGATTGTTGTAGCTGATTGGACCTAGCATCTATGTGGGGTTAGCTTGGGTAATTCATACTCCACTGAGCAGCGCCTGGTAAGAAGCTGATGTCCTGGAGAGTTAGGCAGTGACATGTTCTGACAAGGGGATTTCTTTATTTCTACCCCGCCTCTAGCTGACTAGCATCTGTGAATGCCTAAGTGGCCTGAATATGTAAGTTGATTCATCAGCAACGTGATAGAAGATGCTGGGGGAGTGATGGTCCAGCTTGTGTCAATTATCAGTCAAAAGGCACTGAGCACCAAGGGGTTGATGACTGGTGTACCTGCAAAACCAGTCTCAAGCCCTTTTCCCACCGCTCTCAACCCCTCTTCCCACCAGTCTGGTGGATTGCAAGGGTCTGTACTGTAATAGCATATGCCTGCTCCATGCTTGCCTGCAGCTTCGGACGCTGGATCTAGCTGCATTGTGTCAAGAGCCTGAAAAACCCCAAGGTCCATCAAGCAGCAGACTATCAGGCAGCGGGTTTACCCCACGCAACCTACCAAGCAGCCGGACAGACAAATCCAATCAGGGTTCTAAAGCTGGGTCCAGACAATCCAGCCCTCCTGTGTCTGCCCGTGGTCTGAGGTCTGGAGGAGGAGAGGGTATGAGACCCCTGAGCAGCCCAAGGCAGAATAGATGGGCTGGAGGTGCTCCGCTTTTGCTAGGAGCTGCCAAGACAGCATCAGCAGCTCCTGCTGCTGGTGGTGGAAAGGGCGGCCTCTGGCACAAGTCCACGACTGCAGCTGCTGGTGGCGTCACGGGAAGCAAGAGCTTAGCTGCAGCAGTGTTTGCTGGTGCTGGTGGTGGTGGGGGTCTGGCAACAGCTGGGGCTGGTAGGGGTCAGGGTATGACGGGTGACGCCTGCTTCAGGGCCAGCAGTGAGAAAGGGTTTAATTGTGGTGCGAATAGTGCCGTGCCGCGGTTGCTGGTGAAGGCGCCTAGGTTGCAGGCACCTTCTACTGGGGAGGTGGAAGCTGTGCCTTTACCGCAGCTGCCACAGCTGCTGAACTTGTCTCATGAGCCCAGTAAGGTGCTGCAGGCGCGGCTGGTGCGGATGTGGGGCATCTTGGGCTGGGAGGCGCCACAGCAGATGGCCATGGTGCTAAGGTGGGTGGGGAATGGGATGGGATTTGAGTATGGTCATTGAGTCCTGCTGCGAGTGCTGCACGGCCCAAAAGCTGTGCAGTGATATATCTCAGGTATATACGACTGCATAGTTTTTGGTCGTGCAGCGCCCATGGCAAGACTCCAACCCGATAACTGTAATGAGGCGAGCAGCAGTGGATAAAGAGAGAGGTGAGACGTTTGGAACGTCTTTGTGGGTTTGCGTGCAGTCATGGCACTCAGCTGTAGAGCTACATTATTGGACTTGCAAAGCCTCGCTTGATGCATGAGGTATGTTTGGAAACTGTGGGTCAACAAAGTTGCCAGAGGCAGGGTAACTGCTGATGCCTAGTGTTTGAGTGTGCTATCTTGTTTGAGCTGCTGGCTGCAGGGAGGATGTTTGCAGAATGGGCACAGTATTGGGAAACATTGTGCGAGCACAAAGCAGGCCTCATGTCAGCCACCATATAGGTGTGGTGCCGCCTAGTGGCCAACGACGAAGTGGTAGAAATGTTAGCAGACATGACGCATTGAGAGACATGAATACTAAGAGAAGTGCATTCTGCTAGTGTGGGGAGCCATGATGGGACACTACATGGCTCGGAGGTCCCACCAGAAGCATGCAGATGATACTGGCCAGCCTAAGTGTTGCATGTTTGCCTATTGAAGAGCAGCGTCAGCAGGCACCTATCTGTTAGGTAAGAGGAGAAGCTGATGTGTGTTTCAAATTTCCTGCATGCGTCCAGGTACACCAATCGTGCAGCTGTCATGGACTTTGAGCCTGCTCTGGCTGCTTGGGAAGGTGCTGCTGCAGCTGTGCTGCAGAGGGAGGCCTTGCTGGCTCAGCTGGTGGACCTCAGGAGGCTCATGAAGGCAGCAACAGAAGCATCAGCTGCTAAAGCAGCAGCAAATGCAGCTAGAGCAGCTGAAGAGGCAACAGGGGTCAGGTCACAGGGGCAGCACAGTGGAGCTCAGCAGCGGGCGGCGGGGAGACAGCAGCAGCAGCAGCAAGATGGCAAGCAAAGCGTCAAGGCAAAGAATGGGCCGAGTGTTGCCTTACCAGACGTACAGCAGCTGCTCTGGGCGTTCCTTGTTTCTACTGAACAGGTAAAGAGGGCCATGGTAACCAGATGCTTGGTAGTCTGTAGCTTGCTTGAATTATGGCCGGAATCGCAACACTGCCTTGACACTGACTCTTGCACGGCTATCCTTCTGATGTGGGCATTTTATAGATGGTCCATGAGCACAGAAAAGCACAAGGGTTCTGAACACAAGGAGTTTACAACCCGCAGTTTAAACCTGTGCCTGCAGTCACGCGCTTGTAAGTATATTCTGATACCTATTTATGGGTTGGCATGGACCTCCGCTCGCAGGTCCAGATTTGCGCCGCAGAAGTGCAGAGGATTTGTGGCGAGCATCTGGCCTTCAACGGGGCCATCTACCCGGGGCCGCAAGCGGTGACACAGGATCAGCTGCAGCAAATCCTAAGTGAAGCATGGGATATATGGGGTCTCTAAAAATGTGATAATTGGCTGTCGAAGTGAACACGAGTTTGTTTTGTTGAGGGGGCTGCGGCTGCCCATTAGAGAGACGGGAACCGAGCAGAAAGGTGGAGCATGTATGCCTTTTAAGGTGGTTTGTATTAAGACTGCTGGGCCAGACTCTTCACTGGCACTCGGACTGGTGCGCAAGCTCCGCAGCCATCGAAGTGATCAATGGGCGGATTGATTGCAGCACTTAACAGCTTTGCACGGGGCCCGCATGGCACTTCACTGTAGGCCAATCAGCCCCTAAGGTATCCGTTAAGCATTAGACACTAAGCGGGTCACATACCTCCCACACCGGCCACAATCGCAGATAGCAAGGCGCCTCACGCTGCAGCTTACAGTTGATACAGTAGATTGCTGGCCAAAACTGGGCAGAAAGAACCGTGGCAACGGGCAGGAGGCTTAGACGTGCTGTTCATTCCAAGTCTCTGCGTTGAAAGTATGGGTTGCTTCTGCACGTGCGCAAACCAAAGGGTAGAGACTACCGCGGCAGGCCGTTATCAGACGATATGAGCGAAGATAGCCTGCAATTGAAAGCCGATGTGGCAAACTGGCCCCTGCACAGAGGCTGTGGGGATACCACAGGCAGGGACTAGTCTGCCAACATGCAGTCGCCACAGGTTAGTCCGGCAGGAGCGCAACGTCAGTGGCCATTGTGTGCGAGTGCTTCGAAACTTCTCAGTTTACCCTGTCTCTCGTAATGCTATGTTGCACCTTTGGTCTCAGCTGAACGTGAACTGTCGCAGGCTGCCTACTGCTGGTCTTCGACCCCGAGACCTCCACATATCAGGTGGTGCCTCTCCTTGTCGGAGCATTCGCTCCACCTCAGCCTCTTGGCTGGCCGACGACTATGACAAGGTAGGTTCTCATGGCCCTTATTCACCCGCTTCGCCATTCACCAGCTGCACAGATATGTAACAAGCAAGGTGCCAAACATCTCTGTCTCTCATCATTGCAGGGTTGGTCGCCTTCATTACACAACAACGAGGTCCCTGTTCCAGACAGGGACCAAACATACCATGCTTCGACCAGCAGCAGCAGCCACAGTAGGTACAACAAACGGATCCGTAGCAGCAGCAGCAGCAGTGGGAACAGCCACAATGCCCCCTCCAACAACAGCAATGTGGAGTGGCAATCACTACGCACACAGCTTTGGCGCCAGCAAGGCAACCACAGTATAACTACTTTAGTCAACATGTTGCAGCAGCTGGTCAAACCTGCAGCTCGCCCTCCAGCCTGGGCCAGCCCGCAGCAGCAGCAGGGCTTTGAGCAGTTTGTGCTACAACTTCTGGAGCTCTCAGCACAGCAAGCTACTACCTTGGACCCTGAGGATGTGACACAGGTTCTGTGGGTAGTAGCAAAGCTCTTGGGAGATTGTTTCACAGGCACCAGCAGCAGCAGCAGTGGTGGCCCTGTTGGTGGAGCTGGAAGTACCAGTGCTTACAGCAGCAGCAGCAGCAGTGCTCGTAAGAACATGGACCCTGGAAGCGGGCAACAGAATCGCAGCAGTATCAGCAGTGATGGCGGCAGCATCTTCCGCTCAAAGGTCCAGGCAGCAGCTCTCACCATTGTGTCAGCTGCTGCTAGCTCCAGCGGTCAGCTGTTCCTTTCTACCCCCCGCCAGCTTTCCCTCTCCCTCTGGGCTCTAGCCAAGCTTCAGTGCCCTCCTCCAAAACCCTACTGGCTTGCATTTTTCGCAGGTTCGCATGAGCAGCTGCTGGTAGGGTTTTCCAGCCAGGATTTAGCCAACACCCTCTGGGCCCTAGCAGCGCAGCAGGTGCAGCCTCCTAAACCCTGGTTAGATGCTGCTTTGGTTGCTGTGCTGGAGCAGTTGCCTAGCGCTCAGCCGCAGGGGATAGGGAGCACGCTGTTGAGTCTTGCTTCTCTTGGGGTTCAGCTGGATGGGGTTTGGGTGGAGTCACTAGTGAGTCAGCTACAACCTCGGTTGCAGGAGTTGAATGGACGGACCCTAGTGAGCATTTTCGGGGCTTTGGTGCAACTGGGGGTGGTGGATGTTGTAGGGGAGGGGTGGTTGGAGTGCTATGGGGCAGCAGTGGGGGAGATTTTGGAGGAGCTGAACAGTAAAGATGTGGTGCAGCTTTGCTGGGCCCTAGGGGTAGCTGCTGGTGAGGGTTTAGAGCTGCCGATGGGTTTATTGGTGGGGCTTACTGGGAGGGTGAGGCAGTTGCTTGGAGGAGGCTGGGGTTGGAGGGGTGGGAGGGGGACAGGGGGGGTGGTAGCAGGGGGAGGTTTGGGGGGAATGTCGCCTGGGGATGTGTGTCTGGTGATGTGGGCGATGGTGAGAATGTATCAAGGGCTGGAAGGGGAGCTGCAGCAGCAGGAAGGGCTGGAGAAGCAGCAGCAGCAGCAGCAGCAGCAGGAGGAGGAGGACCAGCAGCCGCAAGCAACTCGCCACGGGCAGCAACAGCAGCAGCAGCAGCCTTGGGAATCAAGGCAGCAGCAGCAGGCAGAGATGGTTACAGAGCAACACCAGCAGCAGCAGCAGTTGTGGCGTCCCTGTCATGAGCTGCTGTTGTTGTGCAGCAGTGTCATACAGCCGCACCTGCAGCAGCTATCAGGGCGGGACCTGGCTCAGCTCACATGGGCACTAGCAACCTCTCAGGTGCAGCAGCAGGACTGGAGGCAGCTGAGACGACCGCAGGGACAGCAGCAGCAAGGGCTGTTGCTGGATGTGCAGGAGAAGCGGCAAGACGGGCGAGGACAGCAGCAGCAGCAGTGGTATGCACAGCAGCAAGAAAGAGAGAAGAAGCAGGAGGCAGACGAAGGGCAGTCGTCGGGGCAACAGGTTGGATGGAGGCAGCTGCAGCAACAAGCCAAGCAGCAGCAGCAGCAGCAGCAGTACATGTCGCAGCAATCGCAGTCGCAGCAGCAGCAGCAGGAGATGCGGCGAGGTGGTGGAGGCAGTGTTGTTCCCCACCCATTGGTTCACCCAACAGGCCCGTTCCTGCAAGGGGTGCTGGGTTCATTGCGGCAGCAGCTGCAGGCAGGGGCCATGGACCCACAAGCAGCATCAGTAACATTAGCAGCATGTGTTAACCTGCAGTTGCAGCCTTCTTGGCAGTTTATGCTGCAACTATATGAGGCCTGCTGCCCCCAACAGGACCAGCAGCAGCAGCAGTGGGAGGGGAGCCATGGGGAACAGCAGCAGCAGGTAGAAGCGCAACAACAACAGCAGCAGCAGGGGTGGGGAGAGCAGCAGCAGCAGTGGAGGAGGGATGGGGGCTTGTTGCAGCACAGCAACCCACAGGATTTGGCTACGTTAGCATGGGTGCTTGCTCAGTGGCGGCAGCGGCCGCTACGGCCATTCCTAGTCAGCTTCTTGGCAGCTACTGAGGAGTTGCTCCCTGCTGCTGGGCCTGATCAGTTAGCACCTATTGCTTGGGCCCTTGCTCAACCTTGTTGGGGTTTAACAGCCGAGCAGCTGGAGGAGCTAAACCCTGGCTGGGGGAGGGCTTTTCTTGGGAGGGTGGCTGAAGGGGGGTTGGAAGGGTGGGGTTGGGGGCAGTTGAATGCTGTGGTTTTTGCAGGGAGGGTTCTGGGGCTGGAAGAAGAGGGGGAGGGGGAGTTGTTGGAAAGGCTGTGTGAAAAGGCAAGAGGACAGGTGGAGGGGAGGAGCTGGCTGCAGCTGCAGATTATGCTTCTGTCAATAGCACGGTTTCTGCAGCGGCAGCAGCAGCAGCAGTGGAAGGAGGGGCAGCAGCGGCGGGAGGGGCAGCAGCAATTGCAGCAGCAACGGGAGAGGCAGCAGCAGCTGCGGGAGGGAAAGCAGCAGCAGCTGCAGCAGGGGCAGCAGCAGCAGGAGAGGGCGCATGCAGCAGTAGGGCAGCTTGTTGTGTCTGTGCTACATGGTTTGATGTCATCGGCAGGGGCAGCAGCAGTGCCGGAGCTGTGCCATGTGGTGTTAGCTTCAGCTAGCATTGTACATCAACAAGCTGCTACTGCTTCTTGCAAGTATTCTGTGCAGCAGCAGCAGCAACCGCAGCAGCAGCAGGATGAAGGAAAGCGCATGCATGGTACTTGCAAACAAGCAGCACTCAGTTCTTTGGTATCTTTGCTGCAGCGGCTGCTAGAGGCTACGTCTGCAGCTCTTGCATCGTCACTGTCTCCCACATCCCGGGGCCAGCAGCAGCAGCAAGCGCAGCAGCAGGGGTATGACTTAAAGCAGCTGACTCTGCTGCTGGTGGCCTCTGGCGGTTCAGCTGCAGCAGCAGATACTGCTCAAGGCAAAGTCTCTCGAGCTGCGGTGGTGAAACTGCGTGCTGCTGTAGCTGACTGTCAAGGGCAGGTGCTGCTACAGGCTGAGGGGCGGTTGACTACAGCAGGGTTAGGGGAGATAGCTGCATTCCTGGGGGCAGCAGGGCACTGGGGGGTAACTCCTGGGAGGAGGTGCATGGCTGCAGCAATGGCTGGGTTGAGCAGGCATCTGCAGCAGCTGGAGAAGGAACTGCTGGAAAAGGAACAGGAACACCAGCAGCAGCAGCAGCAGTTGCAGATGCAGCAGCATGGGGTGGGTTCTTTGCAGGCCTTCCCGGGGCACCAGGTACAGCAGCAGTTGCAGAAGCAGTGGCAGCAGCTACAGCACCAACAGCAGCAGCAGTTGCAGCAGCAGGGGTTGCAGCAGCATGGTGTGGGTCCTCTGCAGGCCCTCCCCGCAGGGCACGAGGTGCAGCAGCAAATGCAGCAGCAGTGGCAGCGGCATGGGATGGGTCCTTTGCAGGCCCTTCCAGAGCACCAGGTGCAGCAGCAGCAGGTGCAGCAGTTGCAGCTTCTGCAAAGGCAGCAGGCGTTGCTGTCAGTCCGGCTAGCTTCTGGCGGTGTAGCACATGTGCAGCCTTTGTCAGGAGCTGCTGCTAATGTTGATGGTGGGAAGTTGCAGCAGCCTGGCTCTGACGCTGCATGTCATTCCTCCTATATACCTGCTGCTGCCTCTGCTAATGGCTCTACTGGCGTGTTTGTCAGTGGGGTAGGCAGTGGCAGGGGGAGGGTGGGTAATGGGCATTGCGGTGCTGGCGTGTCTGTTCTGCGCACAACTGAGGCAGCAGCAGCAGCAGCAGCAGCGGGGGTGTCAAGTGACAGTAGCAGTCGGACGGGCAGTAGCAGTAGCAGTAGCAGTGATGGTGGTAGTTGGGTGGGGCATGGGGCGGGGCTCAGTGGCACGTTGATGAATGGAACTTCAAGCACCGTTAGTAACAGTTACAGTATGAGTCGACTTAAGAGGCCGACCCATCTCAAACCAGACGGGGAGAGTAGACAGTCAGAGGTACCAGCAGCGCCATCTGTGGCTGCAGGTGCCCGGAGAGGAGATAATGCAGGCAGTAGTGCTTTTCAGCATCAACAGGAGGGGGGAATGGGGCTGTTAACAGGGAGATCATCCGCCGCTACTAGTGCCTTCTTAGTACCAGCAGCAGCAGCAGGATCAGGGAAAGCCCATGGTACAGCCGCAGCAGCAGCAGCAGCGGGGTTCAGAGGAACAACAACGGCATTGGGGAGCAGAGCAGCAGCAGGAAGTGCTAGGGCTCTATTAATGGGTCCTAGTCTACCCGCTGAGGCTGCTAGCCATTTAGCGGTGTGCTTGGGAGGGCTGGCACAGTTGGGCTACCGGCCGCCAAGGAAGCTTCTGCAGGCTATGCTACAGCTCCTGCTCCCTTCGCTGCTGCTACTGCCAGCACATCAGCTAGTGGCAGTAGCTGCGGCGGTTGGCATGCTGCAGCTGCGGGTGCTACTGCCACTGGGCTTTGCTGGCGCGGTGCACCTCGCCTTTCGCCAGCAACTGCAGAAGTGTAAGGAGCCAAGGGCCCTGGTGGTTTTAGCTAAGGGCTTAGTAGGCTTGGCTCGTGGGTTCTTGTGTAAGCAAGCTACTAAGCATGGGGTTAAGTGGCAGCAGCAAAGGGGCCGGCATAGGGCAGCGGGTGTCCTGGGGTTCCCAGCGTTAAGACTTCTGGCAGCGGAGCTATGCTGGGCTGTGCCTAAGGTTTGGGATTCTTGCAGCCAGCAGCAGCGGGTGAAGGTGCTATTGTGTGTGGTGAAGCTTTCTCACTGGGCTTCTGCTGCCGACTTGCGGCGCTGTGTCTGGGAGCTGCGGGCCGCAGGGTTTAGGTCTGGGGAGTGGCTGCCGAGGCGGCAATGGGAGTTACTGCTCTGGCTGAAGGAGTGTGCCAGCCGGAAGCAGCAGACGCATAAGAAGGTGTGGGGTGTTAGTAGTCAGCGGCAGCAGCGGCGGGTGAAGCTGCGGCTGCAGCAGCGGTACAGGCAGCAGCAGAGAGTGCTGGCGTGTGCGTTGGGGGAGCCTGCGGGAGGGATAGTAAATGGTCGGGTGAATGGGGTTCGCTGGAATGGCCAAGGCATGGATCTGTCTGCTGGGAGTAGCTTAGCACATCACCGGGGTGGGGCTGTCTTTGTAGGCATTTGAATTAGGGGCCAGCGCTGCTAGCTTGCAGCTTCATGCAAGCCCTAGTGGGGCGCCTCCAGGAGCAGCAGCAACAGGGGGGCAGGAGGTGGGGCCAGCAAGGGCTGAAGGTAGCTATGGCCACCTCGCAACACAGGGGGGCGGGCTGGAGGTGCGAGAGACATGCTGCCCGTGTCTTTGTGTTTTCAAGGCCTGACTGTCCGATTCCGGAAAGGTGGCAGCCGTAGCAGCTAGCTGCACAACCTACAGTTAGTCCTAGAGGATGCAGGCTGCAGTCACAGGCATATGCAGCGATCTTCACAACCAACAGCTTATGACCATGTGTGCTATATCCGTGGTCAGCAATGGAGCAGCGGCATCATATTGCTGTTGCTGATGTCAAGAAGTATGTCAAGCGAGCCTCTGTTTGTCGATCGGTCTTACCCGAGTGATTGGCTGGCACTTTGGGTTTTATGTTTGCAATTGTAACTAGCTGGCTTTAGGGAGCTTTGTACGGCTACTTCTGTAAACGGGCTGCGCTGGACACTCTGGTCATAAGTCTACAGAAAAAGTATGACGGCGTTTCGCATATGTGTGCCCGACTGCTGAGTCACTCGTACTTGGTGCCGGGGCAAAGTGTCTGCTTCCACCAAGTACCTATGAGCGCAATGGTACTTACTAACGTGCGCTGTAGCTTGCCAAGACATTAGCGGGCTCGGCTGAGTTATGTGGCTGTCATCCTGGGGCAACCTCAAACTGCCATCTTAGCGCTACGGTGTGCATAAGACCAAAAACCCCACGAACAGGACCCATGCCGTGCATCATAGTCGGATAGCATAGACTGTACTTGTACTTCCTTTGAACTTGAGAGACTTTCAGCAAAGTAGCGAGGTGTAGCGCTGGGAGTCCGCACCATCGCCAAGCTCATCTGCGCCAAACCTGTCAATACAGATCCTGGTTAGAGCCGTGCCAGAATGCTGTGGAGCCTTTTAGAGTGCACTGTGATGGTTATTGGGCTATGCACAATGGCGGTCGTCACTGCAGTGGAGGAGAGTGGGATACAGGATGCTGTGCCCGAGTTTGAGCACGGGCGTCCAGCACACTGGTGGACCCTCAACAGAAAGAGCCTAGCAAAGGAACAAGAGCTTGGAAGACCTGCAAATAGTGATAAGCGCGTACAGCTGGCGGTCCTCAAACCTGGCCGGTGTATCGCAGTCAAGCTGCAAGCACCGGCTGGCTCAAAGATTGAGGTACAGAAGAATGATACAGCAGAAGATACAGCAGAAGATACACAGGCCTTCCTTGGGGGCCTGTAGGTCTGGTCATTATCGTATGCGCTATACATGCGGCTGGTCAGTGTAGTTTTCGCAAAGAGTTGAATGGGCAGGCCCTCCCGCACCTGTTTGCATGCTGACTTCATCTACTGCTGTATAAATAGAGAGCGTATATTACTACCCAAACTCTCTACATGCCAGCAGGTTGAATCATTTGGGTGCAGCTGGTCTGATCAGACAGCTTGATTGCTAAGTAGTAGTGATCACTCGAATCACCACTGCATCCCCTACTGCCTCATGCAGTTTGATGCCTCGGCCACCCCTCTGCCTCCAGTGGAGCGAGACTGGATAAGCACCTTTACGGGGACTACCAACCCTTCATCATGCCGCAGTGGCCTCAAGGTTGCTGTGATCCGCTCAGACCACCTTCCTCAAGGCGTGCTGCCCCCATCATCACAGCTCTTTCAGTTTCGTCCCCCTACAGAATCCATCTACATGCGCCTCATGGAAGACCTGAAGGACGGGCAATGCCGTGCAGCTAACACAGGTTGGTCTGAACCACGCGACATGCAAGGCTGCATGCTCCAGATAGACTGCAAAGTAGAACAGAGAAAGGTTCTGGAGCAGGGCTGTGCAGTGTGCACAGCTAGCTCAACTATGCGGGTCTGTCGGATCAGGGGTGTTATATCCGCACCACCAGTGCTTCAGTAGCGGAGGGGCTTCAAAAGAGCAGCTTTGTGGTTGTGCTTAATATAGAGTGCATTTAGAGTGCAAGCTTCTATGTTTCAGGACATTAAGAGCTCACCAGCAGCAGAAGAAAAAGTAGCCACAGCACTGTGCATGCTGGCAGTTTACTGTACTGTACTGCTGGTACAGTACTGTACTGCTACTGTACTGCTGGTACAGTACTGTATTGCTGGTGCAGTACGGTACTGTAACGCTTCAGGACCATGCACAGACAGTTTGCAGGCCCTGTGAGTCACAGCAGCCCCTCCCAGTGGCTAGTGCTGATTGGAGTGCCAGACATCAGCCTGGGTTGAATTGCAGCAGTGCAGGCTGTTATCATAGTCTGCATTGTTACCATTGTTACCATTGTTATCATTGTCTGCATTGATCCATTGTTTTTGGACCCATCCGATGGTGTGTTTGGTCGTTTCGACCTAGCAGCCCTTTGCGGTTGCCGCACCTTAAATTTTTGTTTGTTTGTTTTGTTTGTTACATTATTACATCTACGCTCGCTCCACCATGAGCGGCGTACAGTTAAGGAAGTAGCATAGCCTGCATTAGACGTCGAAGCTGATCCTTTCTTAATTCCACCCGATCTGTCGTGTAAGTACTCGTTCTGCAGACACTTTCCAGCTTCATAGAGCTCTTTAATTTTGTTTTACTTTCCAGAAGGACATGCCAACTTTTATGAACAGAATCACTAGCTGAGGAAGCCATTCACGTTCGGTAGCTCCACCCTTGGTTCATTGTAACTCAGAGCAAAACAACAACTTCAACTGTCCCTCTTTGAGCGCCTCTCAATTCATCACCTTTCTGCATGTCTGGCATGCCACTGTGTTAACATAACATAACATAACAAACATTTAAGGTGTGGCAACCGCCAAGGGCTGCTAGGTCGAACCGACCAAACACACCATCGGATGGATCCAAAACACAATGGGTTCCATACCACCAAGCCGAAATGGATACCAGGCAGGTATTCACTCATCTAGAGGACTTCAACCAGTTCATCCTCAGAATTATCACCAGAAATATCAGACTCCGAATCAAACATATCTAAATACTGATCTTCCGGAAGCAAGATGTCTGGCAAGTCCACCACATCAGTACCACCAGACTGGTGGCATTGTCGACCGACACGAACGCAGATGGCAACATACTTGACCAACACTGGAAGAGGGACCCTGCCAGTTGAATACAGTGCCCAAAAGTCAGCATACCTGAGAGACGACAGTGCGGACACAGGTGGCACAACAGCTGACAAGAAGACATCTCGTGCCTCAACAATTGTCGGGTGTTCACACAAGAAGAGACAATGTGCCTCATCATCCACGGCTGTCGAACTACAGCGCAAACAAGTACGTTGAGGACGTAGGAGGGCAGGCAGCTGCCAACGTCCTGTGTGAATGCGCAGATGATGGCAGCCAAGACGAAAACGCAAGAAGCGTACCAACACACCATGAGAAAGTCTACATGAGTAAAAAGAAGGGACCACGCCCAAAGCATGTGTACCCACAACCCTGAAATACAGACCAATACGGGATCCAGTACCATGTTCAACCTGGGACAGATGCTGGATGTGCTGAGTGTACCTAGTGGACAATGCCTCATCAATGGCAATGTGCTCAAGGTAGCAGCTATAGTTGGACGCCAAAGCCATTCTTCTGGCTGAATGATGGTGAATTCTTACATCAAGTGCATGGGACGCTGCTGCTGATACTGCTGCAGGAAACACAGATCTGCTCACCCCAGGTGAAGACCTTCTAGGCCAGTATTACTTCCTGCCTAAAGGCGCATGTGAGTTCCTGGATGCCAATGTCACAGGCGCTATGCAACCTTGGGCTCCAACCCCTGGCAGCAGCAGCAGCAGCATCGGCGGGCTTTTCGTTGCAAACTCGCGATACATGCCATCTTGTGCGGCCGCCAAGGAAGGCTTAGACTCGGGGGCAAGTCCTATCAGCCCATACCAGCCGCAATGGCAGCAGAAAGGGTCATCGCCCGGGGACCCAGGGAGTTGCCATGCTTGTGCTAATGCAACATATTACGTCTATTTGTATGGCTGCGGTGTTGAGACTCCCGCGTTGATTGTGCAGACCCGAGTGAAGTTCTCCCCTGTGAGTGATGAGACATGCTACTCAAAGGGCGATGAGTTTCTTGAGGTCGTGACGAAATTGGTTGCCGTGTTTGCGGGGATACCACTGCTGCTGTGGGCACTTATGAGGGGAGGGCACTTCCTGCTCTATTCTTGGTACATGCTGCAATACAGCGTCTGCGCTGGTGGCGGGTGCTGGTGCTCTGCCTCGGCTGCCTACGTCTGCTCAAAGATCTACCGTGGCTGCTTTGGCAAGGAGAGGTAAGCTGAGTTGCCTGTCAACTGATTCCAGGGGAATGGATTGGTCCTGTCTTGCACATGATCTTGGGAGTTGCTGCATATTGTGTGGCTGCAAAGGTGCTTCCATCCTGGGAGTCTGCTTTGGTTGCACAACTAGTGCAGACAATGGCCAAGGGGCCTGCCAGTGGCCTCTAACTACCACGGAACTCTCAACGTAGATTGTTTTGACTTTATGATGTATGCTTGCATCCGCTTAGATGTTTAGAGTTTAGACCCTAAACCCTAAACCCTAAACCCTAAACCCTAAACTAGGCCTAGCTAGCTACAGATGAGGTGGACATCCCGGACATCTTGCCTGGTTGGTGCACTGGACTGTGTTTGATTTGGACACACATAGCTCCTCCTGGTGGTTTGCTTCCTGCGCACTGTTTGCAGTCTCCGTTGTTGGATGTATGCTTGGGTATTCCTATTGATTGGTGGTGTGGAATCTATTGTTTTTGGCCCCATCCGATGGTGTGTTTGGTCGTTTCGACCTAGCAGCCCTTGCGGTTGCCGCACCTTAAATTTTTGTTTGTTTGTTTGTTATGTGACTCTTTGCCAAATGACCGACTTTTTCTAAATCCGCTCCGCTCCAACGGGAGCCCCAAGCTGACCGTCTACTCACAGTACCGTCAGTCGCTTCCTGTACTCCATTCTCTTCATTTTTGAAACCTTGCTTGCTCTTACTTGAAGGCCAGCAAAGAAAGACAAGGTGACGCAGCTATGTGACTGGCTGAGGGCGCACGATGATCCCAAGCCATGCTTCCTGCTGACAGCAGTGACCGAAGCCTACTCCACAGTCAATAGCGCAAATGGCTTCAGCCGCTGGTACACAATACTGCTCTCCACCAGCGCAGCCTCGTTGATTGCCTCGCTGGTCTGGCAGCCCCCCTTGGAGTCTACAGCAGCAAAGCAGCTGGATTACAACTACTTTGATTTTGCACTCAGCCCGACTAAGAACGCTTCGTGGGATGGCGACCCAGTCCTCCTCTTGTACTGGCTGAAGGTGATGGGTCTGTCTGCTATCATCGGCCTTATCGTACGCATGGCGCTTATGTACAACCTGTCAGTCCCGGACGAGAACGTCCAGCCTGGGAGTGTGAGAAAGTGCAGCAGGTGGATTACCACACTACACAAGCTGTTCTCTTCTTTGGCACAGCTAGGACTTGCCTTCTTGATTGGCTGTTATTGCCTGCACGCTCTGATGAGGAACAAGGCATGGGAATATACAAGAGCATATCTGTAAGTTGCAGAATGCCCTGCTTTGTGTGAGGAGGAGTGGCTTCAGCTTTGAAATCATGACATGCATTGCATTGAAACCATGGCCGTGGTAATAGCTGCATGCGTACATCGCAACAGGTAATCGCAACAGGGTGCTGATATGGACGCACCCCTATGTGCTAGTACCCTGGGTTTCATACTGAAGCTTGGGATTATAGACTAATGAAAGATAATGAATAATGAAAGATAATGAATAATGAAAGATAATGAATGCCTGCCACCATCCTTGCGGTGCACAATTCTTGGCTGTGAGCTTAATCAGCATGGCAGTTCAACTTTTAGTGCCACTGACCCTGCCCTGCTTGCTCACTTGTAGTGGATTTTGTCATGCCTTGCTCTTAGTGTCCACTGATGCATGCATAGGAGAATTGTCTTGTCCTATGCTTGATCACATTGACTGCAAACCATAGCTGCTTCATCGTGTTGTAAGGTGCAACCTTTGTCTGTTCCAATCCTGCTTCAGGCCAGCAACAAACTGACCACTTAACCACTGACTTTGCCCATGCAGGTACGTTGTGGCGGCCTTATTCTCGATGAATGCACTGGCTTTTGCCTTCCACATGTGGTACACCTACATTGAGTCTGCAGATACCGAGCTTGAACGAAGTGTCTGGAAAGATGCGACTGAGCGCTCCAAGGGCTGTTGCTGTGTGACGACACCAGTGACTGCCGTAAAGAACGTTGTAGGCAAGATCCTGGCTTGGTGCAAGGATAACAGACTTATCAAGGCTGTCAAAGGGAGCAGGATGGGAAAGTGCATTGAAACGTGCATTGGAAAGTGCGTTAAAAGGAAAGGGAGCAGGATTGGAAAGTGTATCCACAGGACTCTGATCCAGCCTGTTTGGGAGGATGCCAAGCCAAGTTCCCCAGCAGAGGGACCAGCACCATTCAAGTAAGTGAATCCTTGTTCTCGGCCTATGCACTCATCATGTGCCTTGGAAACAGGGCGTATTGCTGCACCAGATGCAACTCGGACATATTGCCTAGTACTGCACTCCTGCGCGACACCAAGGCTGTGTCAAGCAGCAAGGGGTGATACAACGGCAGCGGGGTGTCGACGTGCAACATGACTGCTTGGCTCTCCATACATAGTACATGCTGGTGGCAACCCTATTTGCAGTGTCACCAGGCTGACCACACTGTGACAGGTACTGTCTCAACACTTTCTTTCGATCAAGCTGGGACGTCTGTCTGCCCCCCTACCCCTCCCCCCCCTTATATCGTGCAATTCTGCCTCGGTGGAAAGAAGGATTATGAACCAGAGAGAATTCATTGCAATCCAATACATTAGCTGACATGCCCTGTGCTCTTCTGTCTTCACTGAGGGTCCTTTTGACTGGAAGGTCTGCCACCCTTGGCCCTATAACTCCAACCCTGCCTGTATACTCCAATGGGTCAGAAGCTGATGCTAAGAAGCAAGTACTCAGGCCCCCCCTCCTCCCGCCCCTTGCGTTTGCTCCCATGCAGGTACTCGGCTTGGTTTCTGGTCTCCGTATTCCTTGCACTCATCATGACTGTCTTCTGGTTCTGGTATTACCTGGCCGAAGCAAAAGGCTGGACTGGTTGCCTGGATGACCCTTTGCAGTGTGCGAATGACTTGGTGTCGAAATGGCTCGGGATTTCCAGTGGTATAACGGACATACGGACAACGGTAAGGCATGGGTTTTTCCACCTGATATGAAGCTTCTGTGAAACATGCCTCAGTCCATTGGCATGTGAAGTCAGTGGCCGGTAGCACACCTTGAAGGAATGGAAAGCTGATATGTCGCAGATAACAAGAACACTGTATGCGCCGCCTAATGGTGCAGAGGATTCTTTCAGATTTTGGTTCCGCAGCTCTCTATATCTGTATCTCCCCCACCCCACTAAGGGACTGGTTGGAGTCATGCTCGGGTACTGCACGGCTCAAAGGGGTGTGCAGTGGTTGCAGATATTGGTCCCAGATATTGGTTGTCCCAGCAGCTTTAAGACTGGCAGCTGCAACTTGCTCAGTGTCGTGAGACTTGCAGCTCACTCCTGTTTCCTGCATGCATACGAGCAAGCCAAGCAATTTGAGCACAAACCATGTTCGCAAGTGAGCATTGTTTGACTCCCTCATGACGTCATATCTGTTTGGCAGGCGAGGACCATTGCGGAGACGTACGAGTCGACAAGGCCTGCCTACCAAGAAATACTGCAGCCCCTGGCGGGTGTTGTCAGTCTGGTGTCTGGACTAGGTGTTGATAGGGCTCGTAATGATTTTAGAATGGCCAGGTGAGCAACTTTTTGCCAGATCATACTGCCGCTATACATCATTAAGCCGCAGAAGAGGGCAGCCTAATCAGTTGCATTCATCAGTACAAGTGTAGAAGCAAGTTGGTGTCTAAGTCATTTGAGTGCAAAGCAGCACACAACCCCTGGTTTTGTGGAGCCAAACAGGCACACATCAGCAAAAATATGAATAGCTCAGGGGCTTCTTACTGCCGTGCAACTATTTATCGCCCGCAATGACAGCAGGAAGCAGTATTGACTCGATGGGCATCAGGGCTAAGACTTTGGTCACTGGTGGGTCTTTCCTGTGTGACTTTCTAATTCAGCATTTCAGAGACACGGTAAGCCAATGCAACAGCATAGACGTAGCATAGACGTAGCAGGCATCTTCCAGCCCCCAAACACAATTCCCGGGCCTTGGAACCTATGGACAGGACCTCAAGGGCAACGACCAAAGCCATACACTTTAGAGAGCACACTGCTCCATTGGACTTACGTGACCAGAAAAAAAATGGGAATCACAACAGCAACGAGAGCGTCCTGGGAGCCCAACTTAATCAGTTGACGAGATGCCCACTCCACCACAGTGTATGGAAGTACTGAAGGTACAAGACACAAGGTGTGACAGCCTCAGTCACCTCTCCCTTAACTTACATGGGCTGGGACTACTGCAGCAGAGGTTATGGCTCCTCTGCAGGCCCCCCGAACAGCTTTAGCGTAGCTCAATTCCTCTTCTGTTGATTCTTCCGATTTATGATTGCCTACAAAAGAGGCAACCTGCTCACAAGTTGTTTTGTTTGCATTTTCGTGCAGGATGAGCGAATGGGCTGCCCGGTTAGGTGTTGGAGCTGACACCGCGAACATGCTCCTGTACGCTGATGGAGACGAGCTGTTGCACAGGTGCGTGTCATCCAATTTGCAGTTGCAGCAGAGGGCTCCTGCTGTTTCACACCCCAATACAAGCTCAGGGTGAATCCACACAAATCTGCCAGAAGAGGGAAGGCACTTGGCAGATAATCAGCAGGCTTGGGTGTGGATGAGTCAGGATCAGGCATGGCAAGGGGTTCAAGGGATTGGGGGATGTCCTGATCTCTCAAGTATGAGATGCGGGTCTAGGACAGGACTGTACGTAAATCACCTCCCCTTCCTCACAAGCTGACTTTAGACATACATACCAGTGAGCCCCTCACACTGTCTCGGTAGGTTGCATGCCCTTTAGCAGTCTAGGAAGCTACCTGCGTTGGAGGACTCACCTCTATTGAGGCTATGCGGCATGAATCAAAGTTAAAAGGATGTTGTTGTTGCAATGGAGCTGGGTCAAGGTACTTTCCAGTGGTTGTATGCACTGCTTGATGAGAATGATCACACATGTGAGTGCTTGATTGGTACTAGTTACCGCATTGTGTCTGAACCGAGCACTGACGGCTGACTCTGCCTTTGCTTTCCTGCTTTATTTGTGCTCTGACAGCCTTGATGAAAAGATAGAGCCCATTCAGAGGAACCTGGAGATTTGGAGAAAACAGTCAAAGGCGGCTTTCACGGTAAACAACCGGTTGGAACTGTAGGAGTTTGCTTCTGAAACATGCTTGCAAAGCATGCAACATTCTGAAACCTGCTTTTAGAACCTGCTTGTTTGTGAAACCTGCTTTTAGAAACATACTTGATAGTGAAACATGCCTGTAAAACCTGCTTGTGAAGCATGCTTGACTGTGAAACATGGTTGTGAGACATGCTTGATTGTGAGAACCTGATTGAAAACCTGCTTGTGAAATGTGGTAGTTGCCACGCAGTCTGGGTGTAGCTGCCCCTCAGTGGCAGCAATTGCAACAACCTGCTTTAGGAGGTTCTGCATGGAGAAGTGCACCATCTGCATGACAGCTTGGTAGTCTTTTGACGGCAGTGGGAATGCATTGAACAGGAGCCACCAATGGTTAGGCTGTATGGAGATTACAGCAGACCCTATTTGCAAGCCAGGGCTCCCAAGGTTACAAGGTTACATCTACGCACACATCATTTGTGGCTTACAATTAAGGAAGTAGGCCTACTTAGTAAGGACCACCTACCAACACATATGTCCACACATGTGGCCTTTGCCTCAGCAAGCAAAGACAGTCCAAGGAACTGTCCAATTGCCAGGAACATCGAGGCTGCATGCCAAAGCAGTTTGGGGGGTGGCTTTGGGGTTGCTTTGCAGTAAATCCGATGCTATAGTAGACATATTATATTAAAGACTGCGCTGGCAGATGCCCGTGAAATCAAGACGACATTACCCTGCAGCGACTGTTGTAGGTTAGAAATGGGAGAGGCCAGGAGGCCAGGTCTCCTGACCTCAGTAGCCTCTCCCTTAACTTGCGCAGGCTGGGACTGTGGCAGAGGCTCTGCCTCTTCCTCAGTTACTCAACTAGCCTGGCGTAGCTCTTCTTCTTCTTGTAGGTTAGATGTTTCATTTACAAGATCATGTCCAGGCATATGTGGTCATACATGCCGAAGACAACGCGAGTTCTGTTTCACCTCGCTGTTCTTTGTGACAGCTTGAGGTGTGGGGCCCATGGCACTTTTTGCTAAGGCAGATCATGAAATTTAATGATAATAGTGCAAAGCGAAGGATCACGCCACAACATTAGTAGCTTGTAAGCAGAGGCACATCATACTGCAGTGTAGGATATATATGTCTTTCATAGACATCCTAAGTCCTCTACTTGAGAGTTGCCATCTTCCTTATCCCAGTGGGGACGCAGAGTGGGCTACACTGTCTCCTTCGCATGTGCGCTGATGTCTCTCTGGAGGATTGTGGCGACCTTCAAGGAGTTCACAAAGCGATCCCAGTATGAGAGGAATATGCAACTGCTGCGGCTACGTCAGCGAGGGGTTCCTTCAGACAGGGAGGAAGCTGCAGCGGAGGAAAGAGGTCCAGCAAGAGCAGCTCATGGAGAAGGCATGCAAATGCCTGGAGGTAGGTCTGGAACTCAACAGCATGCAGCGCTAACATGTCTCTGTAGAAATGACAGTCATGGCCCAAGCAGGTCTGCGGATAATTTTGGTACTGAGGAGAACCTCTTGACCTATCTCAAGCTCAAGTTCTCTTCAAGCTTAAACTGTTGGGTGCTCAGACACCTGTCTGCATACCAGGCATGCCTCCCCAAAAAGTTTAGGGTTTAGGGTTTAGCCCTAAACCCTATTCCTACCCCCTAAAACCAAGCTTTCCCCAGAGACATTGGATGCACTGTGGCAACGCTCCATGGCAGTGATAAAAGCTATCTCAGCAGCTAGCTACTGTCTAGGTACTCGTTAAAGGCGACCGATGACCAATGATAAAGCATCCACACTGCTGAGGTCTGTCCTGGGATATTTGCCATCTTAGTTCCGCGGGACTTACGAGCAGAATAACCAGCGCCCCAGGCACAATAATGATAACTGCATATATATGCCTGTTACATTTGTTGCTTGTAGTTTGCAATCAAGCCATGATCTCGACCACATGTGTGGCCCTCCCTTACCTAGTGCCGCTCCCAGCAACCTCATGCTCTTTACCTGCCTACTTCCTTAATCGTACGCCACAAATGGTGTGTGCGTAGATGTAACCATTTAACCTTTTACCCTATTGCAGGCAGCAGCATCGCGCCTAGGAAGAAGGCGCCACTGGCCCTGCAGCAGCAGCACATACAGGAGCTTCTGGAAGCAGAGTACTCAGTGTACTTTATTGGTCAGTCAGTCATGATGTTTGGAGTGCTTGCCAGCATGATGTACTTGCAGATCCGCCTGATAGGGAGTTTGCTGGTGGCAGTACTCACGGTGCTGTTCCATCCACGCTTTTGGACCCAGATCGTACTGGGATATCAGTAAGTGGGGTAATGCGGGTTTTTATTACATTGCATAATACGCCATAGCAGAAAGTGCCATAGGCCCCGCACCTTGAGCCGTCGAAAAAACAGCAAGGTGGGACAGAATATGGGTTGTAATGGCCATGCAAGCAATATGACAACATATCGCTAGACATGAGGTCCACGAGCTAGGTCAAAAGCAGCCAAAACCTCCACTGCCTCAATGGGATCTAAGAGCCTTCCAGTAAGAGCCTCCCAGTAAGTGGGTTGGTGATGAGAGTATGTTAAGGAAAGATTGTTTGAGGCCCGCCCCCACTGCACATATATATGAGCAGCTGCAATGCAATTGAGTTTGGAAACCTTCTACTGCCGGCACATGTCTTCTTGCAACACAACACAATTAAGTGGTCCCGAGTGTTGCAAAAAAAGACGGTATCTTGTCTTGAACCTCGTTTCACCCAATAGCTTCCAATTGTTGGGCAGAGTTAGTTACATGCTTTTCCCAGTACATAAAAGCAACTCACTTAGCGCTTACTTGCCTCTGAGGTTTGTGTGGTTTAGAATGGGACCCAAGCAGGACTCTGCATCTGCCCGATGCAACCTTCACACCCTGTTTAACGGCCTTGGCCTTCACAGTCGGTGCCTTAAACACTAAAGAGTGTCTTGCAATGTTTGCCTGTCGTTTGCTGCAGCCTTTGGGTCCCTGTGTTGTCTTTGGCTGCCATCATTCCCATCAACATCTGGGGCGTGCAGTGGTTCTTTGGCAGCAAGGTCTTCTCCAATGGAAACAGAATCAAAAGTGCAGGTGAGAGACAGTGGGCTTGGTCATGTGGGCGACTGCAGGAAACCTTTTGACACCACGCTAGCACCGAATGCAGTACAACAAGTGCTAAGTAGTCCAAGATGGTTAGGGTTTAGGTTTAGAGTTTGGGTTTAGTGCAGCTGAGAGACAGTGGGCTGCCTAGTTTGCAGCAGTCTGCAGCAAGCTGTGCTACAGCAGGTGCCCTAGAGCTGGTGCATGTACCCCATGATATGCAGACAGAGAGTGTAGTTGGCTCCTTGGGTGGCGCTAGTGCCCCCACCGGCGACACACTATGATGTAGCCATTTAGTCATCTGTAATCTGTAATCTGTAGTAGCCATATCAGAGCATATCAATTGGCCACAGACTAAAGTGTACCTGCCGGATTGGCAGTGGGTCATCGGCTTCAAACATGAGTCATTTGGTAGTGTTGCACTCAATTGTCGTGCTGAGTGACCAGTACATCTCCACCCAGATGCATGGCTAGATTCTGTGTATAAGACAATTGACATGAAAGGATTCCTCCGAATGGCAACTGATCACCTACTCATGGTAATACTGACTGTGCACCTGCTGCGATCTCTGTTCCTGATCCTATCAAGGCCCCTGGATGACGTACTACATTGTGAGCAGTATGGCCTTCCTCATATTGGGCTTACTATGGGCCTTCTGGCGCTTCTTCTGGGTCCTGGTCAAAACCCTGCTGTACACAGTCACCTGCCTGGACCGCAACTTGCTGGGCTGCTGCCCCCCAGATGGACCACATGCTGCATTTGTAGCCACAGCAAAACTAGAAGAAGCGTGGCATGAAATAACAGAATGCGCGGCTCCTGATGCCAACATGACACCTTCTTGCTGCCCACCTTGTTGCCCACCACCTGAGCTTGCTAATGCATCAGAAGGGAGCGGATGCTGCTGCTGCTGTCAGCCAGGAGAGGCTGCGGCAGATCGCGATTACAATGATGTAGGCGACCAACACTGGGAGGACGGTGGTGCTGGTGGGCACAGGGAGGGACTGATGGGAGGGAGGACTTACAGTGACAAAGATCCTGAAGCTGGTATCAGGGCTCCTGTAGATCAGGAGATGGCTGCGGGGCGGTTGCATGTCCGTGCGAACAGTAGCATGGCAAGCCATCACGATGCTCAGCAACAAGTCACGCGTGGGACTTATTCAAGATCAGCATCTGCATGTGATCGGGATGTCCTGGGGGATGATGCTGGGGACTTTTGGCTAGATCAGGAGCAGAAGAGGGGGCGGCACTAGGATGCGAGCAGAGAGGCGCAGCTGGTGCAATGCAGCATGGCATTGGCAAAGAAAGAGCCATAGGGCTACGCGGAGAGAATGTGTGTTGGTCTCCAGCGTCTTCTTGTTGTGGGACAGGCCCCTGTAGTCAGTGTAAGAGTTACAAGTCGCCTGCATAGTGTTGGTACAGTATGTAAATAAGTTCGGGTTGAAGTGGAGATTATTCAGTTTGGTTTGTTGCATGAAGCACCTTGAGCCTTGTCTTGGCTCCGGGATGCTTTCTTTCTTGTAAGGTTCAAACCGTGTGCTACAGTCTATTTTCAGTTGTCCTGGGCTGACAATTCCATTGTGTTGGCGTTTAGTCATGCACACACTCCTTGGAAGAAGACCACATTTCTCCAAGAAAGTTGAGGTGATGGGAGCGGAGGCAAGAAACTAGCGGTTGTGCTCTTGAATTTGCAGAATGCAGCTATTCATCATGAAGGATATCGGGGGGGGGGGGGGGGGGGCGGGGGGAGTACAGGGGAGGCAGTCATTATTTACTGATGCATGAGTAAGGGAGTGTATGTTCTCCCAGTATCACGCTACAACGACAGGAGATTGAGATTCATTACCCAATGGCATGTAGTAATCCATCGTGTGTCTGTCACATAAGACTATAAGGGAGGAGTCCTATTGTGTTTGGTGTGCACACAGCTTTGCTCCCATACTGCTGCAACATCATACTGCTGCAGAGGTTGTGGTCGGTATACAAACTCACGGAATAATTACAGGTACCCTTTTCTCTGTCACCTTGAGAATGCTTGCTTTTGGCGTCGCTAGAGGCATCACACTGGCCAATCTTGGATGCTTGAAACTAAGCCCGTGCAACCTTAGCATTGCAGGCCAGCTGCCCATGTGGATTGGTGGGGGAGCTAAGCTCTTGTGCATTCGACAGCAAGCAAGGGTTACGATATGGGGTTGTACCAGCTAAGTACCAGTGTGAAGAAGTAAAAGAATGCATTAGTTTGCACTGCATGCAGACATGGAAGAGGCACGCCAAGGCTACTATGATTGCTGCACCCTTAACACTATGATCAGGGCTGCTTGTCCTGAGCGGTTTATGGAAGGTACATACCCCCACTGCAAATTCAAACAGCCAGGATCAGTGGTTTGTGCAGTAGTTCACGGTTTTATTCTCTTCCATTTTTGTTAGTAATGATTACTAAGAGCCAGCTTAGTGAAAGCACTATCAGGCCTACCTCACGCATGCGTGGACCACAATCATGAAGTATTGCCAACAGGCGCTCTTGATTGGGTGCAGAGTTGGCTATTTCCATGCATATTGGCTTGCATCCAATGGCTATGCAGTGATCTATCTCATACATTGGCTGGCATCTACTAGTTGTTCTGATGTATGGACACAGATTGGCAACAGTAGCAGTGGAGAACGCATAGTGCTAGATGCTCGGGGAGAGCAACTTGTGCTCTGCTGGCTTTTATATAAACATGGCCGCTGTGGCTCGGCTGTGGCCTTTGGTTTGCACAATTCGGCTGAACATATTAATGTGCTGCATGCACTGCATTTTGGGCTGTGGAGGTGCTACTTCTTACTTGATTAGTAATTAAGCACCGATCTGATGTGTACTGCTACTGGCGTATGTACCCTTATGGCATCAGCTTTGCATTTGATAACAGCTATGTAAGCAAGAGTGCGGAACAGCACATGCCGTTTTGGACACAACGGTGCCTGTCTTATGTTAGAGTTCTGCAGTGTAGTAGTTCAACCATGCAGGTGCACTTTGTGCTATTTATAGGTAATTCTACCACTCATGCAGGAAGCAATGTTTTGTGACAGCTGAAAAGTGCAGTCTGCTGCCTGCAAGCTGGATAATAGCTTACCAACGTATGGCAAATCTACAGCTCTACATAGAGGCTCAGGCATGCAGTGGCTGATGAGCTGCTCTTGTATGGACAGTTAGAAAGGTAAAGGCTCTACCTACAAACTTTACACCAAGGAACCCTTCCCACAGTCCCACGCTAGACAACCATACATGATGGTCTCCTTGCGTAGACCTCAACCTCTTTCTCCATCGACAGTTCATCGCAGCTTACGTTACAGCTTAATATGCTTTACCAATGGCTGATGGCCCAGAACAGACTGCAGCTCGGCTGATTGCTTCACACACACCAAAAAATGCTACATGCAAATCCCACCAAGAGGAACATGCATGAGTCTGCTGCCATGAGCCAATTCAGGCATTATTCCTGCAGTGCACCATCATGTGTACACTGTAGTTGCTGCGGACAGTGGCACCGACCCAGGCTCAGTACAAACCAAAGCTACTTTTACACAAGTGTAGTGCTCTGCACAAGTCAAAGATTATCAACACCCAGGATACCTTTCCACAACCTCATGCAGAAAGCAGGAGCACAACACATGATCTCCCCGCATGAATCTGTCTCCATCAAGTCTCTCACAATCATAGCTGTTTTTGAGTTGCTGTAAAGCCGCGCAGCAAAGCGCCATGCAGTCCAGCAGTTTCAGCAACCAAACCATGAAAACATGTTCTATAAACAGCATCTACCTGCCTTGCCCTAATGTGGCTGCTTAGCAACACAGTCAGCATTGCATGAAATTTGGCTGCCGCTACTAAATCCAGTGAGAAAATGCTGCCACACGTGAAAACATCACACATCACATACAGCAATCCTATGCAGATATTGCTATTGGGCTTAATGTGAAGCACTAGCACCCATTACACACAACCACAGGCGCTTTTGGACTGTAATGGCTGTGGCACCCGTAGGCATCAGGCACTTAATAAGACATACTGTTGAACCCCCTTTGCAGTTGCTCTATACACAAAGGAGCTTTCCTTGCCACTCCACTCCAGGGCCCCAATCACAACCCACAAATTCAATGGTGGCCCACTCTTTTCTTCTGTACCGTGTGCTGTTGCAAACTCACTCTTCGACCCCCTACCGTCGTTACCAAAAAACATGTGTAAGCAAGAAAGAGCCAGGGGTTCATGGGGATACCAGAATAGATTTAAGGACAGGGTGGCATTGCCTGAAACGTATTTGCCCTTGACCATGCATCTGTAACTATATACATATGTATCTATACCCAAAATCAATAGCATAACTGACCGGCTCTAGGGGGTCAAAAAGTGAGTTTAGGGTATATATATATATTATATATATATATATGGCCATGGAGCAGGTCACTTATGCTATCGATTTAGTATATATATATATATATATATATATATATATATATATATATAAGTGACCTGCTCCATGGCCATTCACATGCACCTGAGCTAATTGCAATATCACATAAAAAAGCTGTCATGCCCAAGTTTGTGAGTATATGGGCCGCTACATGAGCCAGCCCACCACGAGCAGCAGTGGCAGTAGCAGGGCAGCCTTTGACACTGAACCCATACTGCTACTGCTGGAATGTTTTACCATGTCCTGCAACTGCTGCTCAAGCTGTAGCATCTGCCAGGTGGCCTGCTGTGTCAGCAGCCCTGTGAGAGCAGGGGTCAGGTCGGCATCACCTGATGAAATATAGGGGTAGGACTTCAGGTCCTCACGTGCAGTGCCTAGGGAGGCAGCAGACAGGGAGGAGTTTAAGGAAGAATTCACGATCGAAAGAAGAATGGCTCTGGGGTCCAGCTATAGCTGCTACCTCGAGCCTTATGAACACTATGGACGGAGGCAGCAGACAGGGAGGGGATTTAAGGATGAATTCAGTGACGATCTAGAGAAGAATGGCTCTGGGGTCCAGCTATAGCTGCCACCTTGATCAATGTTAACACGATGGAAGCAGCGGGCAGGGAGGAGTTTAAGGAAGAATTCACGATCGAAAGAAGAATGGCTCTGGGGTCCAGCTATAGCTGCCACCTTGAGCAATGTTAACACGATAGAAGCAGCGGGCAGGGAGGAGTTTAAGGAAGAATTCACGATCGAAAGAAGAATGGCTCTGGGGTCCAGCTATAGCTGCCACCTTGAGCAATTTTAACACTACGGAGGCAGCAGACAGGGAGGGGATTTAAGGAAGGGTTTACGATCGAAAGAAGAATGGCTCTGGCGTCCAACTATAGGTGCTACCTCGTGCATTATGAACACAAAGTAGGAAAACAGGTCCTCGCCTGCATTCCCTATGGGGGCAGCGGACATGGCAGGGAGGGAATTGCTTGGTCAGCTACGACACTGTTTGCTGCTTGTCATTCAATTGAGACAAGAGCCCAACCACAAATGTAGCACTAGCTCTTAAACTTCAGGGGTGTAAACGAGCAAAAAAATAGCCCACTAATAGCCCACTAATAGCCCGGCATCCTTTATTGGACGCCTTATGCTTTTATTTGTGCTAGCCAACCCAAGCTGCATCCCTGAATTGCCAGAAAAAAACTGAGTGCAAGTGCACTTACTGATATCTGTAGCCATGCAATGGTCTGCCAATACCTTTACCTTCATGCTCACTAGCCTAGTTACCCACATTGATGACGTAATGCAGCACTTGCTAGTTGTGCTTAAGCCGAGTCTTTACCAGACAGCCATCACGGCATCCCAGATATTGGTGAAGATGGTTGTCTAGTGGTTGTCTGATGTGTCTACGTCACTTGGATGTGTATGAAGTCTTCTTACTTTTTCTTCTTACAATTTATGAAGCCGAAATGGATAGCTAAGGCAGGATGGCTAATGCGTCCTCTAAACAACACGAAGGTCCCCTAATAATGATAAAGCTGGCTACTACATACATTACCTGGGAGGCGTAAGATGTCTCCAAAGAGTTGAGCCAGCAGGTCATCTACGATGCCAGCAGCCTTTCTGCTTGCAGCTATAATCTTCTGTGTATCTTCTGGCAAGCTCCCTTCCCATTTGCTCTGCTGTTCGTTGATAACCCACAAAACTTGCACCTGAAAAGGACCAATCAATCAAAACGCAAGACCCGAGCAATGCCTATGGCCACCCAAAGCTAGATAGGGCGCCAGTCAACACAAGGTAACCATAATTAAGAAGCTACATAACCGATGGTGACTGATGGTGGACTTGCCCACACATAACTAGCTGAGGCTAGATGCAATGGCGTGACCCAGTGGCAAAAGTGTGTGTCATATGCACAGGATGTCGAACAAGCAGCAGTACTCTGAAGGGGCAGTCACTGGGCTGCTACAGCTACTGGGAGGCCGACAATGAGTCAGGACAACTAACAAACATGCACTGCCGGCATCACTCCTAATGTATTCACTACTCTGTGTACATAGTGTGCGTATACAGTATGCACAGCGAGCAAAGTACGCACTGCTGATATTTTAAATTAATTAATGTCATAGCTTAATGACAGCATGGGGACCTAGCTGCTGGACCTCATGTCTGGCACATGTTGTAATGCATCCCAAAGACAACCCGTATTTTGGTTTCACCTCCCTGTCCTTTGTGACAGCTTGAGGTGCGGGCCTATGGCACTTTATGCTATGATATATAAAGTATTAACAATAATCATAGCATGGGGCCTAAGGATTGTGGTACGCATACTCCACCTGTATTGTCCGATTTCTGCAGGCATAGTGCAGCATCTTTCAGAGCATGCGTTACGGGCACTGTTGGACAGTCCCTTTTTCACACTTCATGCAATGTGATGCAAGATTGTGCCATAGTGAGTGAGTGAGTGAGTGGACGCCGGGCGTTACCCCTGCGTAGTTTTAAGGAAGAGGCGGTACTAGCACGCGCGGTGCGTTTCCCCCCTAACCTTTGTTTGATTGTGGTTGTGCCATAGGCCCGCACATCAACCCATCACAAAACAGCAAAGTGGAATAACAGAATATTGGACAGCCCCTACCTTCCAGTCTCCTTCAATAGCTTGGAACGGATTAGCAACCACTTTGTAAGTTGCTCTGTGGTACACTGGGCCACCAGAAGCAGCAGAATTCCTGATGCCTTCATAAAGTGCGGCATAACCATCAGTGGGAAACACCTGTAATGTAGCATTGCATTAGAAGGGAAACCAGAATCACATTCATTCTAGGCCACTACATGGATGCCGAGCAGCAGACAACTTACAAGTTTCAATGAAGCTGCTATGTCCAATGTCTCAATGAAGCTTGCTTGGGACTGCTGCATGAGTTTTGTTTGGCCCCTGACTGTGCTTTGCAGCTGTCATAGCCCTATCAAAGCACTTTGCAGCTGTCATAGCCCTCACAAAGCACTTTGCAGCTGTCATAGCCCTCACAAAGCACTTTGCAGCTGTCATAGCCCTCACAAAGCACTTTGCAGCTGTCATAGCCCTCACAAAGCACTTTGCAGCTGTCATAGCACTATCAAAACAGGCTGCTGATTATGTCAACTTTTTTCGCATGCAGATTCACCTGGGCCACACCACTTTGACAACACGCATTCCTTGAACCTGGCGAAATACTGCTCTTGATGAAAAGTACCTGTTTAAGCATCTTGGTTGTATAGTGCCTATGTAGGCTGTTTCCTCATTCTGCCCTGACAGCAAGCCCACCGTGTACCGTGCTGGTGTCCTCGGCTTGCTTTTCCCTTGTTTTGTTTGATCATGTATGTCTTCCTCACTATTATGGGTAGGGACCGAAAGCACCACGTGTTCTAGTGCCGCCTCTTCCTTACACATCAGCAGGGAACCTTAATGCTCGGCGTCCACTCACTCACTCCTCACTCTTGAACACGGTTCATTGACAAGATACCCGACCACCAAAGCGCACTAAAAGGAAGTTCATGCCAAGCTTCAGGACCCCCGCACCTGCAGCATTTTGTTGAAGGCCTCCACTGGTGTTCCATGCACTTTCCCCTTGGAGGGCGGCACAGCACCAAACAATCCAGCAATGGCTGGCAGCTCCAGTGCCCACTGTTCCGATGAGGTAGTGTTCACAATGGGCTGCTTTGCGGCATAGCATGCAATGACATTGCTGACCCCTCGCCTTAACAGCATGGTGATCGCCGTGTTGTCAATTGCGCCGCCGTCCACAAAAGCAAAGCGGCCGCCTGAAAAGTCAAGCTGATTCCAGTACCTGGTGGTGGTGGTAATACGTCAAATGGGCAAGGCAGTACAAAGCTTGCAGTTAGGGTTTAGGATTTAGAATTCAACATTAGGTTAAACCCTAAACCCCACCAAAACGGCATGGCAATACAAGGTTAGCTGTGGCAATGGAAGATGGCAGGGAGATACGTAACAGGGCGGCCCAAAGAGCCTTAGAGGTTGCCGCAGCCAGCTTCGCATTAAGAGAGTGCAGGCATGGCGGGCTTTAATTTGTTATCTTTGTCAGATTTTGCAAGGTGCAGGAATGTGTGTAACAGAAGGCTCACGATTCAGTACAAGTACACTGACGTCAAAACATATGCATGCAGTCAACATGTTAACATCTAAGCTAACTCTACATTGCGTGGCATACAATTAAGGAAGGAGGCCTACTGAAAATGAGGTTTTCCCCCTCTAGAACATCGACCCCAAACGGTCAAACTCATGCGCAACAATCAAGCAGGAAACAAGTAAATGATTGCATGCCTACTTCAAGCCCCTCTGTCATGGTGGCATTGCAATGTAAACATCAGATAGGCTCTTTAGGTTGCTGCAGCTGCAGAGTTTATTGTTCTTATTACATGTCATGATATAATATGCCCGATAGCAAAAAGTGCCAAAGGCCGCGCGCTTCGAGCCGTCACAAAGAACAGCAAGTTGGAACAGCAAACTGGATAATGCACGGGTATGACCATATTCCTCAGCCTGCTTCCACACTCCTAATTGCACTGACATTTCATACCAGGCCCCGGCCAGACAGGTTCCAATTGCACTGTACAGCTGTTGATTAACATCCACATCTGCTGTTCCACTTTGCTGTTTTTGTGACCCGGCTTGAGATGCGGGACTTATAGCAATTTGTCCTATGGCATATCAAAAGATGTAACAATAATGACATCCAACGTCAAACAATGCAGCTTACTTAAGGTAATTTCATTGCCAGGGGTTCCTTGAGAAAAGCCTTGGTATAGCTGTGACTGCCTTGCTTTCTGCCTAGGGCTGATGCACTTGTCAGGGTTAGGGTTTAGCGCCCTGAATTCAAATTCAAAACCCGGAAAATCCGGCTTACTCGAGAGTTTCAGCGCCAGTGGCATCCTGAGTAAAACTCAGCCGCTGTATGGCCTGCATGGCAAAAACAGCTGATGAAATGGCCACAGCTGTCTTCAAAGGCAGCACCCCTGCTGATGACACTTGGACTTTCAAGGGTTCCTTGCCACTGGAAGCTGAGGGAGGAATGTCTGGTTTCGGGCTGGGGGACAACGTGTTTAACCCTAGAGGCTCAACATAGCCACCACCTGAATCACAGAGATCACAGGGCAACATTGGTGTATGTAATGTCCTGAACCCTAAACCCTAAAGACAAAGCCCTGAACCCCACAGGCCTAATACAGGGCTTAACCGGTGGTGTATCATGCACCACCTGAGTCATAGAAATGGGCGACATTGATGTATGTAATGTCCTAAACCCTAAACCCTAAAGACACCCCTAAACCCTAACAACAAACCCCTGAACCCAAAGGCTTAATACAGAGCTTACGCGGTGGTGCATCATGCACCGCCGGAATCATAGAGATGGGCAACATTGGTGTATGTAATGTCCTAAATCCTAAACCTTAAAGACACCCCTAAACCCTAAAGACAAACCCCTGAACCCCACAGGCCTAATACAGGGCTTAACCGGTGGTGTATCATGCACCACCTGAGTCATAGAGATGGGCAGCATTTGTGTGCATATGAGCTACACCCTAAACCCTAGAAGTCGAAAAAAGCTAAACATAGCCACAAGCTGGGTCACAGAGATTGGCAATCTCCTCGTCTGTAATGACCTAAACGCTAAACACAAAAGCCCTGTGGTTGTAAAACCCCAAAGGGGTAACACATCTACCACCTGATTTACAAAGGTGGGCAACATTGGTTATGTAGAGACCTGGAGCAGAGGTAAATTTAAGGATAGACAATCGATAAGATCACGTTTAAGAGAGGCAATAAACACCAGACACCAGACACCAGAGGGTCAGAGACAGCAGGGACTAGTGATTAAGTGGACGTTGACCCTGCAGAGGCTTGAGAAAAGGTGGTACTAGCACATGTGGTGCACCCCCCCTCCCACCCCCCTACCCTAGCAGGGACTAAACTGACCCTATACCCTAAAGCCTTAGCCTAAATTCCCCTACCATAGCAGGGACTACAATGGCACCTAGTGAAATTTCACAGGAAGGAAGATGATGGAGCTTCAAAGTCCCTACTGGTTCACAACCCTGGAGGCTTGGCCAGCTGGCAACTTTAGGAGGCGGCATTCAGGTACGACGATCCGGTCTCGCTATCGCCTTTCGGATTGTGGTTTAGCCCTTGCACTTATTCGTCCTTTACAACCCTTCTATGTCATCTCAAATAAATTTTTTTTGTTTCCAGCAGTGCTCAGGGAAGGCCAATGGCCCCTGCTTGCGGCAAAGCAATGGTCATGCAGGGATTCCCAATTATCAGATTATGATTAGGGTTTAGGGCTAAGGGTTAGCCCTAAACCCTAATGTCTAGTCGTATACCTTTTTATTTTCCAGGGCCTCATATATGCTTACCAATATTGGGTTGGGAGTCCTGGAAGACAGCTGATATGCCAGCATATAAAGGGGTGAACTCAAAAGGGTGGTATGGCTGTTCCCTGCTCCCTGTGCGAATGGCCCCTAGCATTAAAGGGAATGGTCTGCTTAGAGGCAGCGGCGACACACATAGGCATACTGTCAGTCTCTTGAAAAAGAAGCAAGACAGCCCATCAGTTAGAGGGCAAAAAGCGGCATCCACAGTTGCGTCTAGTCTAAGCACTACGGTTCAGGGTTTGGTATGGGCCCAAAACCCTAAACTGACTTGGGAATGGAGACAGGATGTGTCGTTGCATCCTTTCATGGGCCAGCTGTACCATTTCCTGGACTACAAGCTCTTGAGACTGCTTAAAAGCTCGCCCCTATCCTATTCTGCTGCTCTTACTTTCCAACACCACTGCTGCTGACATCCATACTGCTGCTGCTGCTCAGCTGTGGAAAGCTGCAAAACTTCTAAATTGGCAGGAATGTGAAGGGCTCTTCCAATAGTGACCACCATATACCTTGTAGCATTCAGCATGCTACAAGCTGAGAAGCAGATCTTTAATGCAAAAACATGATTATTACTACATTTCATGATATGCCATAGCAAAGAGTGCCATAGGCCAGGCACCTCAAGCTGTCACAAAGAACAGCGATGTGGAGCAGAATACGGGTTGTCTTGGTATATGTTGTCATGCAGGGATTCCTAGGCATCTTACCCCATAGCTAAAACTTACCTTGCACCTCCATCACTCTGGTACTGGTAAACCTTTACTGGCAGGTTCCTTGCTGCTTCGTGTATGCTCCCAGATGTGCCAGCTGCTGTGAATGTGCTGTTGTCGTCATTCAAGCCATAGGGCTCAAGGTAGGCAGCACCTATGGCCTCAGTCCAGCCTGCTACATCAGCATCTGCTGCTCCTTGGTCTCCACCATCAAAAAGATCATCAAAGGCACCTGGGGGTTGGGGGGTATAGGTAATCAAAGCAGGGGTGGGAGAGTGCGGGCAAGACAAACAGGGCCTGCCATGCAGTGATAGAACGAAGAAAAGGAGGGTGCTGTGAACAAAGCAGGGTGCGATCAGCTGTAATCGTGTGATGGGGTGATTTTATGATTGAAGTGATCGTTGGTCTGGTGACAGTGCTGGAGGAGAGCAGTTCGGTGAGAGGCTGATCACTTCAAGGGCGGATCAATTAATGATATACCGCATTGGCACTGCTGGACAAGGAAGCTTGCGCTTTTTGCATCTGAAGAAAATGGTTGTACACCGAAGAGCCAAGTGATGTTGAACAGGAGCCTGAATTTACTGATACTTGATGATAGGACGGAAATAAGAAACATCTCTTCAGAATGAGCACGACCAAAGGCCAACGTTATGCTGTTATGGGCATGTAGAAGCCAACCTTACCAAGCAAGCCTTTTCTGACGACTTCTGCCTTGGATATGACACTTGCAAATGAGCCACTGGTGCCTTTGCCCGTATCATCTAGCACAGACACGGAGAGCTGATCTGGAGGTATGTAGGGCCCAAGGAATTTCTCTACAGGGTATTGATTTTGGAAGCTAAAGGGTGCACTGAACCAGCTGGAGCCGCTGTTGCTGGCGAGGTACCCAGCCTGTTTTGTTACTCCAAGCTGATGAAGGGCCCTCATCCAGCCCAAAGATAATGCCGCTGCACGTGAGCTCCCTCCGCTTAAGGCAATGCCAAGCCGGCGTTTGCTCTTCACGGAGTCCAGTGAGTAGGCACTGCTGCCCAGCTCAGGGTAGGTGAACACTGCGTCTGAGCCACCTACCCATGTGTCCACAGTTAAGGGCTCAGACGGCTTGTATAGCTGTGCGTAGGCGTTGTTGCAGCAGCATAGTAGCGTGACGATGACAACCACACCTGGCGACCACCGCCTGTGACACGCACCGACAACATCCGCCATGGTCAAAGTGTCTGCAGAGCTGTACTCGGAATGTATACTCAATGCCGGGGCCGATTATGAATAATTGATTTCAAGTTTGGAAGGAGGGATCCGGTCACTCCATGCAAGCTCCACCAAGTCCTGCTGATGCGGTGTACCAAGTGTCAGAGGCGGGTCCTGATAGAAAGCACCCAATATGTGATGCATGCCAATTTGGGCTTCATGTATAAGCGCTGTGTTGGTGAGCAGATCCTTTCCGGAGCGTCGGTGCTTCTTGTTGCCATCTTGCCAACAGTTCCAGGCTCTGCCCCTGAAAGACCAAAGTAGTGTGTAGCAGTACTGTGAACACCTACGAGCAGTACGAACGCCTACTGGTATGCATGGTAAGCAAATGCCTCATGCCGTCGCCGTTTACCGCTAAGGGCGCTAATACATAATGCCCTACCTAGACTGAACCGCATGGGGCCATATACTTGCAGCACCGGAAGCATCATTTGTTGAATATCGATTTATGGCTACAAAGGGCCCTGGCAATCAATGGCATGCTAATGTAGCTCCCTAGTATCGACAGTGCAGTAGCCGGCAGCAGCAACGTATGCAGCAGCAGCAGAATCACCAGAAACAATCAGGAGGAACTGAACAGCATGAGGATAAGTAAAGGACAAGAGACTCTTGCCAATTATTTTCTGATTATCATCAGTACGACCCATTAGGCATGCTATGGGAGCTGTCAACGAGCCATCATGCTCTCTCGGTGCCTGACAGGTCACTGATACCAATCTGATACCCGTCCCCCCCTTTTTCTGGCTCGATGCTCTTGATCAACTTGAGGCAATCCGGGTATTGGGGGGCCTGTGGAGCAGGGGAGGGGTGGGGGACTATATGAAAATACGGGGAGGCTGTTGGCAGCCAGATGGGAACCAGGAGGGAGTTTCTGGGCAGGATGGCTGAGTTATGAAGCAGATACATGCAATGGGGCAAGGCAAGGAGTGAGAAAGGCCAGAGTGGTATGTGGTAGGAAAAGAGGGATAAGGCGGAAGGTGGGGAAAAGGGGCCGAGTGGGACATGCGAACTAGCTTGGGGGCAGGGTCAAACATGAGGAAGAGGGCAGGAACAGGAAGTGGGGCAGGGCGTTAGAAGCAGTGGGAAGACAACAACCTGGAAGCCATTAAGAGGAGTAGAAGGAAAGAAAGCAGGGCACAGGGGGAGGTCATGGGGGAGTGGGTGGGAGGGAGTGAGCGAGGAGGAAGGGGGAGAGGGCTGGGAGCTGCGAGTGCGTTAATGCAGGAAGCTGGGGTGCGCAAGGAGATGGAGCCCTGGGATGGAAAAGGGGTTGGACAGTCAGAGCGAGGACATGGGGACCAATAGATGCCGTTAGCAGCTAGATGGTGAAGTATGACGAGGTGGTAAGGGCATAGCTAGTGAGTTGGATTAAGCTTTGATACGGATAAGGGCAAGGAGAGTTTTGTGGCATCTTGCTGGATGTGGTATAACAACAACAACAACAAACATTTAAGGTGTGGCAACCGCAAAGGGCTGCTAGGTCGAACCGACCAAACACACCATAATAGGAGGCAAGACCCAATGTTGTGGTAGTTTGCCCCTTCCTTAATTCTACGCATTGTGAAAGCCACAGCGTCCTGTAACATGGACGTGGCAAAGGAGGGCTAGCAGAGACAGTGTAGTGGCACAGGTTGGGATGGAGATTGAGGTACATACATGCTTTTGTAAAGCATATCGGATAGGAGGGGGCCATGGGGTCAGGCTGCATCGAAGCCTAAAGCGCTACGACCAGACATACGAGTGTACTGCCTAGTTGTAACACATGCTATATTGGTAATGATGCAGATCATGCCGGCGTAAAGTTGTGCAGTGATGTATTTCATGTATGATATGAAGACAGCGGGAGATGGCTGACCTGTGTGTCAGGCCAAGCAGCATGTGCTGGCTATGGATGGAACGTGAGGAAAAGGGTTACACCAGATATTACCAGAAGGGAGTGGTAAGCTGCAGAAGAAGATGCAGGTGGGATCACTGATGGCACTATCGCTTGTCTTGTCGAGGACGGTCTTTATCAAGGGCTGGGTGCTTCATTGGCTCCAAGGGATGGCCTCTTGGGCTGGTTCGTAATCTGATTGTATGTGAGAGAGGTTCCGTGGTGTCAGTCTGCGGGGGGGGGGGGGGGGGGGCCCTTCTTGCATACGTTAAGGAAGTAGGCCCATACTCTGCATCCCCTCTTGCATACGTTAAGTAAACATTAAGGAAGTAAGCCTTTACCTAGTAGGCGAACCCACCACATGAATAAGCATTCCAAATCATACTGCTGTGGACTGGTGTATATGATTCTGCTTCAAACAAACTGATTGCATGAACAGCGGACATGCTAAACAGAGGAAACGCCTTGGAATCCATAGCCCCACAGCATTCCCTTGGCATGGCCCTTACAGCTTGCAGACTCGCAAGAGCTTGAGGAGCATGGCTACAGCGCAGCTACTTCTTGTGCCAGCTAGAATAAACATTAGGTAGGTGTGCATGTCTCCGTCGCAGGAGCGTGTAGACCTGTGCTGATTCATGGCGCACCATTGCAGCTTTCTTTCTGCTCCACAGACATGTTGAAATGTTACACAACCTGCTGCAGAAGCCCCCTTCCATTTGCAGTCAATATTGCAGGGTGCCAGTTGCTGGCACCCATTAAGTTTTCGCAGCTGTGCCTGCTGCAACATTATCTGTTCCAGTGTAGAGGCATTGCGTTGGCGATCTATTGCAGCTGGGTAGCTGCATGTTTGCTCCTTATGTTGCTATCAAGCAGCAGCGTCTTCCTATGCACTGCTACCTCTGCCTGGCAGCTTAAATGTTAGGAAGTAGGACATACACTTGTTTGACATACCTCCACTCACTCGTACTCTCAGCCCTGTCCCAGCTGCGGCTGACACTTGGATATGGGTGGCAGTAGCTACACGGCAGCAGATCTTCATGCCTTCATGTCCACCGCCAGCGGAGCTGAGATATTGCTGCTGCTGCAGTGCTGCACAAGGCAAGGGAGGGTAGCTGCTCCTCTTCACGGTAGGTCCCGCAGATTCGCAAGCTCGTGTTCTGCATGTAGGTTTTTGATAGCTACGTTCCTAAGGTAACAGCAAGTGCAACAACTGCAGCACTGGTATGCCAACGGACGTTGCGTCCGTGTTGCTCTATAAACAGTGTGCAGTAGCTGATGGACCAAAGAAGAAGCGCGGACAGGAAAAGCAGGCGGAATGGACATCAAATATGGTGGGTGGGCTCTTAATAAAAAGACAAAACACGGGCATAATGATACTGCACCAACTCAGCTTCGTGCTCTCGGCGGTACCGGAAGCAGTACGAGTGAGAGTCCAGGTTTATATTGCCTTTGTGGCCCTGAGACGCACAAACAGCTACCGTAAAGGGTTGTGGGGGGCAACCCAAACCTGGCATGGCCTGTGGTGCTCAAATTGCTTGTTCCGTCGGAGTCTGCATAGCTGCTAAGGTGTGGCTTCATGCGTAGGGGCCCTCTTTTGAACGAGCTGCCATGAACTGTACAAGTACATTTAGATTATTGCAAGAGAGACATGGTTGCTCGAGATGCTGCCGCAGAAGTCGGGAGTCCCCGCAGCCGCAAGAGCCCTGTGCCTCGTCTGCCAAAGGGGTGCTACAAGCCTTCCCCTGTGGAGCAGGCCACAGCCACATTCCAGCAGCTGCAGAAGCTCATGGCCGCCGAGTGGTCCAACATACGCTCCATGAATCTCGGTAAGCTGAGCGCACGGAGTATCTGTGGCGTTTGCAGCGTGGAAGCCGTGGCAGGAGCTCCAGCAGCTGTGCTGAGGGAAAAGCAGCTAGTCACAGAGAAAAGCATTGCATCCATGCTCATGACAGCACAAGTAAAGCCTCAATGAGCAAGTGAAATGGTGGTCACTAGTGCCACCAAAAGCTCACATTTCTTTGTGCTCCATCATGAAGTGACCAGCCTTATCGTTTCATGTACAAAACCCATGTGCCCTGGGAAATACTGCATAAAGGAGGACACGCAGCTGGCCTGATAATCTGATCTTGATGCGCTCATTCTGTAGTTTCAGATGGCATGCTTGACATACCTGATAGGAATGGTAGCATGGAAGTTCTGCCAGGAAGTCAAAGCACCTCTGGGCAGCACCTATAACTCCAAGCACTGATAGCAGCTAAACCATATCTCAAATGCACTAGCAACAGCTGTGCTTAATTAGCAATAGCCAAACTGGGACTCATTTTACAATCTGTTACAAACTGGGACTCAGTGAGTTACCCCCATCAGCAGAAGACTTCCACGGCATTGCTCTTCTGTCTGGTGTATGTCCTGAATGTGCTGCCAGAAACTCCTTGTTCATGTGTCCGACCAATTCCAATGACTAAGAATTAGCCCACGCATAGGAAAGAGCCCCAAAGCCAATACCTCCCCTTGTTGATGTGTATAAGTACTGCCTGAGAGCTCCCCCAAGCATAGGAAAGAGCCCGATAGCCAACCAGCTTCCCTTGTTGTATGTTATCTATACCCCACCTGTATGTTCAGCACCCATCAGCCTAAACCTGCCAAAAGTGTTTTTTGTCCAACTGTGTTGCCAACACCTGCCCTTCCTCCACTCCTCCATTGATTGATGAAACATGTACCCCAGGTGTGCATTCAGCACCCATCAGCCTAGGGCTCTCAAACGCTTCTTCTTGGATATGTTGCCAATGCCTTCCCTGTTGATGTTCTTTTATCCCCTCCAGGTGTGCGTTCAGGCACAGGTGTTGTTGAAGATGTGCTGTACAGGCAGATGCGGCACCTAGCAGCACGCCTGCACACCCTGGTCATTGAGCATGAGGCAGCAGCTACTGCTGTGGTGGACCTGGCATGCAGCATGGCTAGAGATCAATGGGAGCAGCTGCAGGTCAGTGCAAGCAGTCTGTGCTTGCTGGCACCAATTTGCAACCAGCTTGAGGGCTTAATTAGCACATGCACACACACCATAACCAGCATGGCTAGAGATCAATGGGAGCAGCTGCAGGTCAGTGTGAGGCAGTCTGTTCTTGCTGGAACCAAACATCCAACCAGCTTGCAGGTTTAGGTAGCACATGCACACACACCCTTTAACAAGCATGGCGGGAGATCAATGCGAGCAGTTGCAGGTCAGTGTGAGGCAGTCTGTGCTTTCTGGGACCAATTTGCAACCAGCTTGAGGGCTTAAATAGCACATGCACACACGCCTTAACAGCATGGCTAGAGATCAATGGGAGCAGCTGCAGGTCAGTGTGAGGCAGTCTGTGCTTGCTGGAACCAACTTGCAACCAGCTTGAGGGCTTACGGATAGCACATGCACACACACTTTAAACTAGAGATCACGGGAGCAGCTGCTGGTCAGTGTAGTCAGGCTGCAAGCTTTCACAGGGGATGGGCAAATCTGCAACCAGCTTGAGGGCTTAGGTAGCACATGCACACACCCCTTAACCAGCTATAACTACAGCTCTGGTTGTGCCAAGTGATTACCGGTAGATACACACCTACGTATATAGACTATAGAACCACATTAGCCATTGGCAGCAGGATATCTGTCATAAAAAGTGCATATCCAGACAGCAAGTAAAAGATTTAGCAATTCAGGAAACAGAAACAGAGGAGACAAGAAAAAGAAACATATAGAGGAGAAAAGTAAACCTACAGCAGGCAGCCACCCTGTGTGCTGACCTTCAATGGCCATTGGGACTTCCAAGTTGTGTCATTTGATCTTGGCCTGTGCTTCTGCAGGTGCTTCTAGACGTCACCCATCACGAGGAACTGTCGGATTACATAGGCCTCATGCTGTTCCAAGGGTCCCCTCGCTCAGCTCTAAGGGCAAAGGGCAGCTCCCATGCTCCTGGCAGTGGGGGCAGCAAAGGTCAAGGGAGTCCAGATCAGCAGCCATGTAGCAGGAGCAGCAGCAGAAGCAGCTTCTATACAGGTGCGTGCATTGGTAAGGGGGTATTGCAATTTGTTGTACGGTATGCCACAGCATAGCTGCCATAGGCCCCGCATTTGAAGCATGGGAATTTACCTTGGTACATTGGTCAGGCGGGTGTTACACTTTGTAATATGCCATAGCACAGATGCCATAGGCTCCGGCACCTGAAGCTGTGAGGGGAAACAGCAAGGTGGAATGATGCATGGGTGTTACTGACACCGCTGAGGCGTCAAAGGAGTGCACAATCTGTTGTCTCCAAAGTGATTAAGTGAGGGACGGGCCTCTGTGCTGTGCCAGAAACCCTGCAGCTTGAGGTACAGGGTTTGAGGCACTTGCTATGGCACATAGTCTAGCATTGAGGGACAACGACCACAACCGCAGTAGAGAACTTGCTGACACTCTGGTGTTCTTGCTGGCAGCCGCCTGGTGGGCTTTTAACAACCTTGTTATGGACATGTACCAGAGGGTAACTTGCCTGTGCTGTCACTCCTCTTGCATGCTGTTAGGGTTTAGAGTTTGAGCTGCAAGTAATTCCTTTTGCTAGTACTTTTGGTGATTAATGATGCTCGCTGTTGCAATGGGTTTAGCACAGCATGTTGCTGATAGCTGGGGTGCAATTTGGCTTGCAGGTCAAAACCCAGCAACCCTAGTCCAGGGCTAAGGCCAAGTTCAGCAGCCATCAGCATTCCTTCCCCTTGCCCCCACCACCATGGCGCAATAACATGTCAACTTAATGCAGAATTATAATCGCCTGGATGCTATTATAATCAGAGGTTTCGTTATGCCGTAGCAAAAGCACCTTAGGCCCCGCACTACAAGCTGTTACACTAAACAGCGAGGTGGAATCAAATCCAATGTCTGATGTTTAATTGTCTGATGTGTTTCTTGGCCCAGGCGTTGGGTCTTCTGTGTCATCTCTTCCTCGTCGCACCATGAGGTCAGCCACTCAGGGCCCAGGGGTATCATCTGTAAGCAGCAGCTGGGGTGCTTCAACTTCACATAGCATACCTCAGAGGAAGTACAAGGAGATAGCAGGTGGGGGAGCCGGGGGTGGGCTGGGGGTCGGAGTGGGGTGGGGGGTGGGGTGGGGGCTGGGAGATGTGAGGACAGTGGGAAGGAAACAGGGGGTTGGAAGGGGCTAATGTTGAGCAAGTATGCAGCTGGGTTGCGGCTAGCTTTGGGTCTGGTTCATGATGGATTGATGAGTTGATGACACCCTGCAGCTTCAGGTTATCTTGAAGGGGTTTTAAGAGCCAGTGATGGAGAATATGTTTGGGGGGGGGGGGATAACCAGTGGGTTATCAGAAACCTATGTTTAGGTGAAGTTAGGGTTTAGGGTATAGGAGATAGTCAGCGAGAGGGGATGGGGGTGGGGTAGCCAATGGATGTATCATATACCTAGGTTTGAGTTAGGTGGGTTTAGGCTTTAGGGTCTAGGAGGGAGTGAGCCAGTGAATACAGTTTGTTTTGGGGGGAGAACCAGGTGGCTGAGGTGGAATGTTTTAAAAATGAGAGTTGGGGTTGGAGGGGTTCTGGCACATGTTAAGAGGCGGCACCTGTCCCTCAAAGCATATGATCTGCAGCAGGGAAATATGTTCCAAATGTGGTGTGACTGTGTGAGGGTTGTGATTTGGGTGAAGAGATGGGATAGAGTGCGGAAGGTAGGCCTGTAGGCGTCACTTAGCAAGGATGGGCTGTGGAACGGCAGCACAATTGTAGGCTTCTATTGCATGGGGTAGACAGAGTGAAGTAAAATTTGCATTGAGCATTGTGGAGTGGAAGAAGAGGTTGGCGGGCTTACGCAATTTGCCAATGGCTTAAGCTGCCGAATAAAGCTCCGAGCAGGGGGAAGCAATTACAGTAGGCAGGTATGGCTTGGCTCTGTCAATGCTGGTAGCAGTGATGCGGGCTAGCTCATGATTTGCGTAAGCTAATTCAGGGTTTAGGGTTAGGGTTTGGGGTTGATTGAGGGTCTAGGGTTTAGGCCTAAATGACCTTATGAGATTGTGCAAGTACCCTCGTCAAAGTTAGACTCATGAAGTGGACCGTGCTGGAGTAGCTGACCTTGCATTGAGTAATGCATAATGCCCAAAAAGATTCGCCCGACCGCAGCAAGAGTGCTGTAGCTCATCACCTCTTGTTCCTGTCTTGTGTGATTATGCATTCAGGGCTGAAGTTCTCCAGTTGCCTTCCCCCGGGTCATTTGCTGTTAGTGACTGCCCAGGCAGTACAGAAGGAGCATGAGTTCATGGCTGCATTGGGGGAGAGCATGGGGGGACATCAGCAGCAGCAGCAGGGGGAGGTGGAGGGGCCTTGGCAAGCAGCAGGGCGGCAGAGGTCGAGGGGGACAGCTAGCCTGCCAGGGGTGCCTCCGTTGCCTTTAGGTGAGAGGGGGAGCGGGGGAAGGGGGAAAGAAGGGGGGAGGAGGGGGAGGGGGATAGGAGGGGGAATGGGGGCAGCGAGGGGCGCCTCTGTTGCCTTTAGGTGAGAGGGGGAGGGGGGGAGGGAGCCCGGGGGTGATGGTGGTGATGCAGGGCGAGGGGGGGGGGGCTGTCAAGAGCAGGGAAGAGGAGGGGGGGGGGGAAGTACAAAGGGGGAATTGAGGAGGAGGGGGGTGGGGGGGAGGAGGAAGGGGGGAGGAGGAGGAGAAATTGGGGAGGGGGAGCCCTATTTTGAAGATGCATACAAGAATACCTCCCTTGCCTGTGGGTGAGACAGAGAAGAGGAAGGAGCAGGTGGGGTTGTGGAGCAAGGAGTAGCCCAGGTAATTGTGAGGGGTTCAGTGGGGAGGGGAGGGGGGTTTAGGTAAAGGTGAAGAGGAGGGGGAAGGAGGGTTATGGTGGAGGTGGAGGGGGAGCTGGTGGGGAGGGGGGAAGAAGGAAGGGGGGGGGGGTAAAAAAGGGAGGCAGGGGGCGGAGGGGAAGAAGGAGGGAGGGGGGAGGGGGGATGACAGGGAGGATGAGGGGAGGTGGAGTGGAGAGGAGGCGTGGGGAGGAGGAGAAAAATGCGGGAGGGGGAAGAAAAAGTAAGTGGGAGAGGGGAAAGGAAGAGAGGGGGCGGGATGGTGCTATTAGGGAGATGCACACGGGCACCTCCCTTGCATTTAGGTGAGATGGAGAAAAGGGGGGAGCAGGATCCTGTGGAGGAAAATGGTGCGGGGGTAAGGAGATGGGGAGGGGGTACTAAGGGCTATGAGGGGTTATTAGAAGCTGCATCTAAGAGTGCGGATTGGGACAAGGCAGAGGCAAGGTAGAGACTGTTTTTTTGATGCAGATGAGGGTTCATGGTGGTGGGAAAGATGATGTTAATGCAAAGACCTGTGGTGGTTGTGTTATCAGATGAGGAGCAGCTAGCCTGGCAGGAGGGTGGAGGTGGAAAAGAGAAGGTAGGGGGAAGCAAGGAACGGGGAGGGGTGAGGGGATGTAATGGAAGGGAAACCAGGGGAGTAGTTTTTCATGAAGTATAGGGCCCTCTGGCCTGGCTACTGGTATCATTTTAGCCCAGCTGACGCGCTCTAGGCCCATTTTATGCTTGTTCTCAGCGACAGGTTCAATGGCATTTGCAAGAATCCAGTTTAAATCATGATGTCCTGGCTGTTTTCCCTCCAGGTATTCTGAGCAGGTCTCAGCAGGGTTTGGCTGGGGGTGTTGACCGTCCTTTCAGCTCCCGCAGTCAGTTTGACCTGAGCTATTGCAACAGCAGCAGCGGCTGGCTCGGCACCAACAGCTACGATGGGAATAACAGCAACATATCTAGCTACCGCAGCAACAGCAGCATTGGGCTTGTATCGTCCCCTGGGAGAAGCAGCAGCAGCAGGCCTTTTAGTGATTTTAGGGCGCCTAGTATGGATGTAGAGCAGATTTGGGCGGTTGGAAGGCGAGCAGCCACAGAGGCGGCGTGTCAGCATGCCCCTTCAGCTTCTCGTCTGACGCATGGGAGTTTAAATGATGTGTTACTTGCGTCTGCTGTGGCCGTGAAGCCGAGGTGGTTGCAGGTAGTGGCACCGGCATCTGCTGGGAGTGATAGGAGTGGGGGGGTGGGGACGCCTAGGAGTGCGAGGAGAGGGAGTGTGAGTGCGGGGCAGGGGGGGAGTAGAGTAGGGAGGTTGTGGAGTCCTGGGCAAGCGAGGAGGCAAAGTCGAATTAGCAGTACAGATGCTGAGGGGGCAGTGGCGGTGAGCCCTGCTATGGGGACTTCTAAACAGCAGCAGCAGCAGCACCAGCAGCAGGATGCGAAGCAAGGGGAAGCGGGGATGGGTGGTGGGGTGGTGGGGCTTTCAAGCCCGAGAGGGAGGCCTCAGGGCTTTCTGAGGTTGAGCAGCTTGCGACCACATGACAGTAATAGTAGCAGCAGCAGTGCAGTTGAGGGGCTTGGAGCGGGTCCATCGCCCAGTGCCGCTGCTGCTGCTGCTGGTGGTGGTGGTAATGGATCAATTGCAGCTGCTGCTGCTGCTGGGGTAGTGGGTGCAGGTGGTGGGGTTGCAGAACGTAGTGGAGCTCTGGCTGGCAGCACTTCGTCATGTGCAGTAACTGGCAGCCCCAGTGGACTAGGTGCTGCAAGTGATGCCGTGCCACAGCTTCAGCTGCCGGAGGCGAGGAGGTTGCAGAGGGGCTTCGTGAGTGTACGTGAGGGCTCTGGAGTCACAGCACTGCCACAGCTGCAGCAGAGTGGATTAGGGGCGGTTGTAGTGGATGGTGGTGGTGATGGTAGAGGGTGGGGTAATAGGGCATCAGGGGAGGAGCATACAGGGATTTTAGGAGTGGGGGTAGTAGGAGCAGCAGGACAGAGGGAGTCTGAGGGTGCAGTACGGATGGGGTGGTCGAGGCCTGATAGTGGGAGTGTGGTGATGGAGGGTGATGAGATGCTTGGGAGCAGGCCAAGTACTGCTCGGAGCGTGCGCTTCCAAGGGCACGACTAACAAGCTATGACATGGGGTTCAGTAACAAGTCATGACAGATTACCAACTAGCCCAGAAGGCCATCCCTTGGGGGCCAATGCAGGCTCATGGGGCCAAAAACACCAACACATGTGCTGCCCCGGCCAAGGTAGCCAGGTCACACCGTCCTTTGCATTTGTGAAAGTGACTGTGCATAGCCTGAGCACTTCTTGTTCGACCCAGGTGAATGCGCGGGTAATGTGAGCTTGATTCAGGCCATAACTAAAGTCCCACTCCTAAGCAGACCCACACAAAATGTCAGTGCTGATGCAGTGGTGCCTATATATGCCCTACTGGTAAATGTGGATGCCTCTGGCGATGGAGATGAAGTGTAGTTAGTCCAGTTAACTTAGACTTGTTTTTGGAAAACTAGTGGCCTGAATCGAGTGCCACATTGGTTCCATCTTCCTTGGTCTATCTTCTCCAAAGCTACATCTAAAGTGCTCAGAATGGTCGGGAAAATTGGGGTTGCGCTTCTGCTCAGCGGACTGGGGCTCGAAGAACCCTGATGCTCGCCCTGAGGGCCTTTTCCTTGATTTGGCGGGATGCTTGGAACTCTGCAAGTACAACAGTCACCCACTCGTAGTGCCAGAAGACGGTTCGAGGACAAGCTGAACCCAACCGTGCTTGTAAGATAAGAAGAGAGTTGTCTGTCCGGTTGTAGACTATCCTCGATGCCATGAGTCTTCGACGGAGCTGACATGCCCGCATTGGACCGAGGCAAGTACAATCATTTGTGTTTGTTGCTTCCGACAACTCTGTCCACGAGCTCCTTTGGTGTATTGAGGCTGCTTATTTGTTCTGAATATGGCCTTAGAGGATAAGTTGGCCTGTCTCAACTTGGCGGCAGAGATCTTCGTCTTCCAATCAAACCCTTCGAAAGGTGAGAGTGTGAGAGCAATTGGCAGCGGCTTTAAGAACCCCTTCGGTGAAGTTATGGCTTCCGCCTACGCACCCGCCCTGCCGGATTGTTCCTCCCGCTGCGTCGCAAAGGGCAGTATACCCCTTAACGTCAAAGAACTGGGTATATTGTACTTGGCAGCAACAGTGGCACCAACATCGCAGAGCATAAGAAAGCATTGGTTGGGGGCCGAGCATCTGCACGACTATATGGACCATGTGGTTTATGCTGAGCTGTCGTGCTGGACGGTTATTGCATGGACACGTCCTTGGCTTGGGGGAGCTTCTATCCTTTGCTATGCCTAACAGTTGCTTTTACTGCTTCATTGCAGGGAATTCTTCCTCAGAAGAGGCCTTCCCATTCAGTGATCTCCCCCTTGTTGTACAGCACCGCATCATCTCAGCTGCCTGCAAGCTGTTTGGTCAGAAGTACCGCTATGGGATAATCCCACTTGTCAGCCGCCACTTCTATGATGCTGCCAAGTCCAACTGGGGTAGCCTGGCTCTTTCAGAAGCACTGCTGGCAAAGCATGGTGCCTTCCTATACCCTAGTTCATTTCCATATACCCAGATATCTTCCAGGGTATCTACAGATCACGCTGGAGATCAGGTGGCGTGGTGGTTGTCTAAGAATGGTCACTGCCTCATCCACTTCAGCAACACAGGCTCACCTTGGCTCTCGGGGGAAATTCGAAGGCCCACTACACCCTTGGCACCACGGCACATTGCGTACTGGCAGCGGTACTTGAAGGCGGTGACGTGCGTCTACAATGCGCTTGGATGCACAGCAACCAGCCTGCAGTCCCTTCAGCACATCAACTGCATAGCAGCTTTGGAGTTGGACTGCCTGGAACATCTCACAAGTTTGACCAGCCTCCGAGTGGAAGCCACAGGCTGCAGCAAGTCCCTGCTAGGCCTCAGCAGGCTCCAATGCCTGGAGCTGTTGCGTCAGTCTGGGCCCTCATCCCCCCACTCCAGGCCTGTGACAGGAGGATTGGAGCCAGTGTTCTCCCACCTTGCAACCCTAACTCAGCTGACCAAGCTCAAGGTGTCGGAAACCCTTGATGACCCAGCCTCAAGCCTATCAGCCCTGACCAAGCTGCGCAACTTGAAGCACCTGGACCTCATGGACCTGAATATGAAGAGCATGCAGCCAAGGGATCTGGTGTACTTGGAAGGGGTGCCTGTGTCCTCCTTCTGCCTGAAGCTTGCCTTTGATGCTGCCAACATTGCTGCTGCCTGTGCTTGGCTGCGAGACTCAGCACCACACCTTACACAGCTGCGGGTGGAAGGAGCAGGGCATCGCCAGCATGCGTCTGAGGTGTCGAAGATCTGCTGCAGCATTGCTGAAGGTGTTCCACAGCTTAGGGAGCTGACCTTGCAGCATCTAGACCTGTCTGATAGCATGCCACAGCTTGCACGGCTCACACGACTGGTCAATTTGAAGACTAACTCTTGCCATCACTCACCACAGCTGTTGGTGTCCAGCCTGAAGAAAGCAGGATTCAAGCATCTTAGCTAAGCCTTCAAGTGTGTGGCATGTTGCTTTTTGCTTGAGCAAATATTTGGCCTGTATCTGCATAAGGTAATACGATTGAAACACCGAGTTCCTGACTTGATGTGTTCATATGAAGATGGGACAAGCAAGTGAAGTTGCATGCATAGCAAGGTGGATTAGTTATGGTATGCCCTCTATTTGAGGAAGTCAGAGGTGGCTTAGTTCCTTGCTTGCTGCTTAGCTGTATGGGCGATGATCCTAGGGCGGGGCTGCATGGACGAGTGAGGGCAGTAGCTTGTAAAGGGCCTGTGGTGGTGTCTGAACAGTGGCTGCGGACCAGGATGTGTCTGTGATTGTGGTATTTGCACGCGTGTCCCTGACCCAGTTAGGGATTTGAGGTGGCATCTGTAACTTGTAATTGTGGGTGAGAGTGTGTGCTGAGGCAAGGGCAAGGGGGGTGCCTTCTTCACTGCAGACAATCTGGCACATGTTCAGGGACTTATGAGAGTACTTGTGGTGCATGCTGATTGTATGGACTGATCTGTTCCTAAGGTGCAGGGACTTGGGGGAGCTTGTGACAACATTGGGGAGTAGTACCATGTTGATCACCATTGGAGCCTGGACACTTTTGGGATGATGATTGTAAGCACTTGCTGCAGCTAGCATGATGGAGCTGCTGTCGACCATGTAGTCCTCAGCCTGTTCCTTTGGATTGCAGAGGAGACTTGTAGATCCATAGCAGATATCCAATTAGGTAGCACGTCTTGTCCCAGTGCAAGGCAATACAAGGGTTGTGCTGTGCCATCTAGGAGAAACACGGGGGATATAGTCATGTGTGCTCTATCTAAAGGTTGGGACTGCTGCAGCGAAGGGGCTGAGGTTGTAGACAGATGTTCCGTGGCCTTGATTGACTGCCATTAGCAGGCTTGCTTGAAGGTCAAGATTTGGTAGCAGGTGTTGTTATGCTGCTATATGTTCCCAGCCTCTCAGCTGATGGCTCTCCAAGCATGGCCACTCATGTTTTGGAGATGATCTAGAGACCATACGTGAGTATGCATGTTGACTAGTGATAGCGAGCAACTTGGAATGGAGCGGGTTGCTGCTTGTGAGGTGGCAGCCAACTCTGGACTTGCAGCGGACTGGAGATGCTGTCCGTCAGGCCTAGATGTGTATCCTGTTGGGGGAGGGGGGCCGGGCAGGCATATGAGGCCTCTGTTTGCATATGCAGTTTGCTGCAATTAAGCAGGTTCTTATCCAGATGTCTGAGAAACTCCTTTCTGGAGCTGGGGACCCGGGACTCTTTCTGGGGTCTGCACATTGGGGTTAATTCAAGTGCCAGTGAAGTGGTAGTGCTTCAACCAGTTTCAGACAATTGAGCTGTCGGCAACTACTCCAAGGCTATGTGCAGCTGGTAAGGAGAGTTTGAGGAGCTTGATGCTCAGTATGGTTTGCCTGCATTTTCAGTGTGAGTAAGGTCTGAGTTCATTGTTAGGCGGTAAAGACGGAGCTATGGGGAATCCAGGATATTCTGTGCTTGAAGCATTTTGGGATCAATGGCTGTAGCATCTCCTGCTTGTCGGGCTGACTGCTATACAACCAGCCACTCGTCATGGCTAAGACTGTACCCTAGTACAGCCTGCAGAGTGTTTGGTTGTATGCCCGCGTGATATATAGGGGCCATAGAGAACCAGACCATGCGGTATGCATGACCAGCCTGTAGTACTGTTATCAGGGTAGGACTTGGACCCATTTGGGGTTTGATGAACTACTCCAATGGCTTTGGGCCTATTTAGGCGGCATGATCCTTTTATAGGGCTTTGCTGTGGCATTGATGGGCACATGCTTTTTGCTCATTACTGGGAGTTTGCTGGAAGGTGGTGTTACTCCCTGTCCTACGGCTGTCCTACGGAGCTCGCTTCGTTGTGGTCTTTGGGGTGATGATATGTACCTCTATGTTGGTTGCTTTTGCAGCCTTCCTTTGCAAAGCTAATGTGTGTGCTGCACATTTGAGTGCCGCCTCTGCAGGAGTCCTTGTTGCGACAAGATGTGGTTGTTGATCTCATGCAGCAGTACAACTTGTTGATCACTTTGAAATTTTTAAAGAATCCACAGTTTACGGAGTCCATGAATAGGCTGGTGGTATCTGGCTGCCGGGGGCATCCATCGGCCCCCGTGCATTGGTATGGTGCGGTCCTTACACAAAGTGCGTATCTGCACCCCCTTTTACTGCAGCATTTCTATATATGGAGGTGAGTTACAAGTGGTTGGTTCACACTGAGGTTACATATGGGCTGGGGCCAAGCAGCTGGTAAAACGCTGCAGCACTGATGACTCAGGTCTTAGTGGGCATGACTTCGCTAGGGGTGTGGTTTTGATATTGCCAGAGACTGTCATCAGGGAGTTAGGAGCATGGCACAGTCACGTTTATCAGGTTTATTTACTTGAATTTGCCCCCCTCTCACAGGCTGGGTGTTGTATGGTTCTGCTGCTCGGGATCCAGTCCGGTGACAAGAATCTGTGCAAGAGGCAGGGGCTGTGGGGGCTCGCTGTGAATCAGTCCAAATGTTGAGGCATGCCTTGCCTATACGATCTGAAGGAGGGTTCCCGCTTCCAAGGCAGCGTAATGACCCCTGCAACACTCCGCATCTGAACTGATCTAGGAGATCACCACTTGCTTTGGTGAAACGGCTTTAGGCGGGCAGCTGGCGCAAGGCCCTTCAAAGGCATAAGTGACCTGTATGTGTGAAAGGTATGAGCTTTTCTCCTAATGCCAGTGGCGTGCCTCAGTGTAACCGTTCCGCGGTGCCTCATGGGATCACCTCGGCACCGGCTAAAGTCACAAAGTCAGGAGTGCCAGCCTTGTTTAGCCACAGAGGCCAGGCAACTGACAAAGCCCACACAAGTGCAGCGAGGGTGCAGTGCGAGGGCACATGGAGCAGCTACACGCAGCAAGCCGAGTGCACTTAACACATGGGGACTTTCAAGCAAACAGTGAGAGAGCTTGCAAAGGTCTTGGCTGGGTTATCCTGCATTCCTTTATACTTTGACATTGAGGAGGCTCGTGCCAAGAAGCGATGGGATCTACTCATTTCCTTGCTAGCCCGCATTGATGGTGTCCTTGTCGAACAACGAAAAGCCGCGGCTTCAGATGTGCTGCTGAGTTTGTTGCTGGATAGTAACGTACTGGATGCTATCATTAGGCTCCTTGTATCGCACCAGTCATGGCAAGACAACGTGCAGTCACCGTCAGCTGGTTCCGAGCTGCAGACGCAGTTAAGTTCCTTCAGCCACTTTGGCCTACGCCTACTGGAATGGGCCATCAAGATCGCAATTGAGATCTACGACGGCTATCCTCACACGTGCAACAGGGTGATATCAGCAGTTCAGTACGAGAGCACAGCCAAGCCTGGTAAGGGCGGAAGGCAGGGAGTGCTGCACTAGCAGACCAGGCATGGGCCAAACTGCATGTCTTCGTGTTAGCATGCACACGTGCCATGGCATGTGTTGATATGCCAGATAGCCAAGATAGGTCCAGCTGCGATCTCACCTTTGCATCAGCTGCCCAAGCAGCCATTGTGACCTCGCATTCCTGAAGCTTGGAAAAGGAAGAAAACGGGTGCAATAGATGTATGGCTCTGCACATTCCCTTGGCCACAAGAGTAATGGATTCAATGCAATCCAGGGTCACTCCGGCAAGCATGTCACCCCTTTAATTGCGTGACCATGTCCCTTCGGCGGGCCCATGGCTAGGGACCAGCAATAGTGAAAACTGCTCTTTGGCAGCCAACAGCAGCTCCTTTTCAGGATGTTTTCTTGGAGCATCGTCTCATGAAGACTTTTAGACTGTTCGCCTAGGATCCATCATGCCTGCTCCTATACCTAAACCCTTCTCCGCATGTGCAGAGGCAAACACCTGCCTTAAATCAACCTGGAGCTTGAGGTGATGAAAACAACTTCTTGCAAAAGTCTTAGAGCTGGAAATATAAGAAGCAGCAATGCACAATTTATGAGCACCACAATCACCCATCACTGCAGTTTCACTCACTGGCAAATTATGCTTTCTCATGGTGTTCTGATGCTTCCGTGACCACTTCTGCTTCTTTTTCCAGGGATAGCACCTTTGCTGCTGCACAGCAGCCAAGCTCCTGGCTTTCCTCATCTCCGTAAGGCATTCTTGGAACTATGGTATATTAAAGGACTAAACGAGACGCAGAAGAAGGCAGACATTGCTGGGACCCACAGCCATTGGAGCCTCACACAGCTAGACATCGTATGGAAGACAATGGACATTGCAGAACACTCTAAGGAATGCACACGTGCCTACGGACACATTCTTTCTACGCTTGCCAAGCTGAGTGCTGCTTGGCTGCCTTCTAACCTGAAGTATGCAAACTGCCCCACACTGTGGCTGCAAGCATGGCTCGCCGAGCGTCCGCAACGCTTGGGAGAGTTACAAGGGTTCCTTATGTCGTCTGAGTTAGCATTCTGGCTATGGCAGGGGCTAGCTTCAGTTGTGTCCTGCATTCCAGACCCTGCAGCAGCAGCAACAGCAGTGGCAGCAGCGGTAGCAGAAGCAACCACAGCAGCACGGGGAGCCGAAGTCTTTTTGAAGCTCCATGTTGGTGGAATTACAACACACGCAAGAGCAGCTTCTCCTGCAGCCCCAGCCTCAGACGGATCAGATGCAGCAGCAGAAGAAGAAGGAGCAGCAGCAGCAGCCGGCACAGGGGATGCAAGCAGGCAAATGGGCGCATGTAAGGGGTGCGGGTGGTCCCCCACTGGGGATTTCAATCCTGCATGGGAGCAAGCTTGGGAGGAGCTGATGAAAGAGATTCAATTTTTGCTCGTGTTGAATGGGAATGCTGAGACGTATCTTACACATCTGGATCTCCTGCAGCATTGCTTGCTGTGCTCGCTTCAGCTACGATATTGGCAGCAGCATACTGGAGGGGGTATGGAGGGAAAGGTGCTGGGTAGCAAGGCGTGCGGACGTAGCAGCACTTGCCTGGATAGCGAGTGCAGTAGCATCAGCAGCAACAGCACCAATGGCAGCGGCAGCAATGGCGGCAGCTTCAAGAGCAATGGCGAGTGCAGCAGCAGCAGCAGCTCCAATGGTGGCGGCAGCAACGGCGGCAGTAGCACCGGCAATGGCAGCAGCACGGACCGTGGCAGCAGCGGCGGCCAGGGCAGTGGGGGTGGCAGCAGCAGTGGGGGTGGTGTTGGCAGTAGGGGTGGTAATGCTGTGGGTACCAGCAGCAGCGGCAGTGGTGACCAAATAAGAATGGGCCGCCACCGCAGCAGCAGCAGCAGCAGCAGCAGTTGTGGCCTTGGTAGCCTTGAGCATGAAACCACCACTCTGTCCAATGGCGACAACAGCGGCAACAGCAGCAGTAGTTGCGCTAGTGGCGGTCGCACTGACCTCAAAGCATGTAAGCGAGGAAGTGGCAGTGGCAGTGGCAGCTTATCTGTGTCTCTTCTCCTTCCTCCTTATCAGATGCTCAAATGCCAAGCTTGGAGTTGGGACAGAGCCTTGGTTGCTGGAGAATCTGCCAGGCAGCAACTGAGAGCGGTGGGAGCAGCCCTTGCCTCTGAACTGCGCACCAGCCTCTCTACAAGGGATTTAGCAATTCAAGCGTTCTCTGTAGAGAGCATGCGGGCTGCAGCAGGTCATGCGAAGTGCATGTGGGCAGCAGCAGCAGGAACAGCAGCAGCAACATCAACAGCAGCAGGAGCAGGAGCACCACAATTCTCAACACCAGCAGCAGCACCATCAACTGTAGCAGCAGAAAGAGCAGCAGGAGCCGCGGCAGCATCTAAAGTAACAGCAGCAGCAGAAACAGCAGCAGCAGCAGCATCGTCATCAGCAGTAGCAGGGGGTGCAGCATTACAGCCAGCTGCGTCAGCAACAGCAACCAGTCTGTCAGCAGCAGCAGCAGCAGCAGCGTCAGCAGGAGGAGGAGGAGGGGAAGGAGGCCACGGGTTTTCAGCAGAAGGACCAGCTGGAGCAGGGGCAGCATCAACAGCGGGGGGTGCTGGCGTTTCCTCCGGCCATGAGACCCCAGCTGATATTTCAGCAGAGGGTGCTTTCAGCGTTGGTCCTATGCAAATCTCTCTCATTGTGAAGGTTTTGGAGCGACTGCATCAGTGTAGAGCTCTAGAGCCTCAAGGGGGTGTGGCAGCAGGGCTCTGTGACTGGCTGATGCTGCTGTGCATGGTCCTCCGCTGCTGCTCTCTGGCTGATAGGGTGGATTACATGCAAGCTGAAGGGGGGCAGCTCCTGGCGCTGCTGATGCGGTGGATGATGGACGAGCAGCAGCTACAGAACAGCATGGCAGCTCCTGCTGCTGCTGCTGCTGCGGCTGCTGGTCCGGGAGGGCAGAAGTCCGTGGGCAACAGCAGTAGCAACAGGGGCGATGGTAGCAGCAGCAGCAACAACAGGGGAGCTGGGAGCAGTAGCAACAGGGGTGGTGGTAGCAGCAGCAGCAACAATAGGGGCAATGGTAGCAGCAGTAGTAACAGGGATAATGGCTACAATAGCAGCAGCAGCAGCAGGGGCAACCACAACAGGGGCATTGGTAGCAGTGGCAAGCGCAAAAGGAACGGCAGGGTAGGTAGCAGCAGCAGCAGCCGTGTTGGTGATGCTGGTGTGGGAGACAACAGCAGCAGCAGCAGCAGCAGCAGCAGCAGTGGCCCTCGGGCTATGGAAGAGGGCAGTGGGGGCAGCAACAGCAACAGCAGGAGCTATGCCCAGATTTCAGAGCAGTTCCAATGGCGTGTGTTAGGAGGCACCCTAGCCCCTGGTGTCTGCTGGGGGTGTCCCCTCACCTTCAGCTCCAGTAACTACAGCTCAAGGCGGGGGATGGTCAGCACTGGTGGCTTGTATGGCATGCTTATTACTGTCTTGGTGCATCTGTTGCTGGAGCCACAGGTGGCGGAAGGTATTGAGGTGGCAGGACAAGATGTGGATGGCAGCCATGCAATCCTGGGTGGTGTAGTAGGTGAGGAGCTCTGCTGGGGTTGCTGAGTGCATGCAGATGCAACTTCTTGCTGTTCTGCCAGGGTATGCATTTCAATCTATATCACACAATCACATCAAATGAGGGTCGCCCCACTAAACTCGTCGAGTCATGCCGGGGTGCTGCACGGCCTGGAGGGCTGTGCAGTGGTCTCTTTTAATACCATTAAATATGGGTCAAGGTGGGGAGTGAAAGGTGAGCAGCCTGGGGTTGCTGCGTGGATTTTGAGCCAGCGTCATGCTGTTTCTGTTGGGGTCTGACTTTAATACTGTCAGTTGCAGCTAAGCAAGGGTGCTGGTGCAGGTGAGGAGCTTTTCTGGGATTTGCTGACTGCTGCAGAAGCTGCATTGTACTCCTAGGACAACCTTGGGCTGTACCATATAGCTTCCTGGAGTCACTTATTACATTCCATACTAAGCCACAGCAAAACGTGACAGAGGCTCTGCACGTCAAGCTGTTACAAGAAAAGCCAGCTGGAACAGTCCTGGAGTTGATCGGTGCCCAACTACCGGTCACAGCAGCAGTGCAAGGTCTGCAAGGAAAAGAGACTCTACAACCTTGCTTATCTTCCACATATCGTATCCGGAAGGACTGCTGTGTAGGGCTGTTCTGCTGCGGTCCTGGCATCTCAGGTCCGCTTTTTGCTCGAGGGGCCCTATGCCCACTCGCAGCAGGCCAAGGCTGCTGTTTGAGCAGGGGGTCCTGTCATCGGAGGAGTTTCATGTTCTTTGGCAATGTGTGTTGTCCACATAAGCACGGATATATGTCGTCCCAGCCCTACATACATCAGGCAACTGATAGGACACACAGGCGCTACTCTAGAGTTCTCATTGCTGCTCTCCATGCTGTTCCTTGTAGGAGTGTTTGTGCCAGTGGTCTGTTACCCCCTGGATGATCTTACCCTCATCCAAAACCTCCCACCTCAACCCCTCCTCATCCCTCTGTTAGAGCTCCTACTGCGAGTGTGTGGCAACGATGAAATCAGCGGCAGGGACACCAAAGCAGAGTACCACTGCGTACTGCTGCAGCTACTGCGGCTAATCCTCACCTCTTATGGTCCGAGACCAGGCACAAAATCGAGCACCTCTCACAGCCCAAGACCAGGCACAGGACCCATCACACAGCCTGATCTGCTCCTCAGTGCTCTGATCACGGCAGTTAAGACTATTGGGTTCTCAAGCGTTCCTTTGCACGTGGCTCCAGTTTTAGTGAGGGAGCTCCTGGCCTTGAGTCATACAGTTCTGGATATAGCAAGGGGGCTCGTGGCACCCAAGCAGGATGAGGCGGACCAGCAGCAGCAGCAGCAGCAGCAGCAGCGGGGACAGCAGCAGCAGGGGGAACAGCATCAGCAGCAGCAGGAGCAGGATGAGGAGCAAGTCCGACAACAGGAGCACGAGCAGCAGCAGTCCAAGAGCAAGCAGCAGGGAGGGGGGGGTGAGTCTTGCACAGAGCATAATTGTCTGCTGGCACAGCAGTTTCTGCATGTTGTTGGCCGCCTCCTGTTGTATAGTCAACAAGAGCTTGCATATATGATGGCAAGGCTGATGCTGGAGATAAAGGAAACAGCAGCAGAGGGTCCAGGAGCAGCAGCAGGAGGAGCAAGAGCAGTGGGAGGATCAGGAGGAGCAGGAGCAGCAGCAGGAGGAGCAGCAGTAGCAGCAGGAGGAGCAAAAGCAACAGCAGGAGGAGCAAAAGCAGTAGTAGGAGGAGGAGCAGCAGAAACAGGAGGAGCAGGAGCAGCAAACACACGCTCCATTCCAAACAGCATACATGCAGCTCTCTTGGGCGTTGGTTTTAGTCCAGTTCCAGCCAAGGAGGGGTGTGGCTTCAAGGTCTATCACAATCCCGATGGACGGTACCTTGCTCTTGGGCCAGCCATATGCTCTTCAGATGATGACTCTGCAGCTTGGGACGTTGCCACTTCAGTTGTTTATGGTATGGACCAGCAGTGCGGCTGGGAGGCTTGCCATGGCTTACCAGGTGCAGCTATAAAGCAGCTCTCTGCTAAGCTGTACCGTACCTTAGCACTCATGCCAGAAGCTGTGCGCAGGCAGGTGGAAGTTGTTCTGGAGCAGGTGGGGGTTCGTATTGTACCTTTGTGGGTACCTACTGGCTTTGCTGGGGCGGGATGTCAGAAGGCAAGGCTGATCCAACTGTGGCAGGAGACGTGTGGGGAGCTGCATGGTGAGAAACTTGCTGTTATACTGGCGGCACTGGGGTTGCTGGGGAGAGGGTTAGTGGATGGCTTTCCTTCAGCGTTTGCGTGTAACAATGGCTTGTGCAGAAACTTAGAGGGGTTTGGGGAGTTAGCTCTGGTGCGGGGCAGGGCACAAGTGGTGTGTGGGGGGGTGTAGGGTGGCCAGGTACTGTTGTAGGGAGTGTCAGGAGAAAGACCTGCCAAGCCATAGGGCAGTTTGCAGGCATATAAGACAGGACGCGTGCAAGCAATGAGGGGGCGAGCCAGTGTAGGGAGGATGCCATGCTTCTATCTGTTAGGTGATGTAGTGCGCCTTTTATTGTGCTCAGGGTTTGGACCAACAGGAGGCCAAGGTGTTGCCTGTCTGTCGTGTTGTCTTTGTCCGTTGGGGTTTTGTGTTGGTCGTTTCGACTTCCGGTCTTGGACCCGGACGTTAAAATTGGTTGTTTTGTTTTTGTTGGTAGCCTATGATAGCTCTATTGTGTCTCTTGTGTGCCCGCTGCATGTGAGTGCATTTGTGCATCCTAAGTAAGTGTCTCCTACAATGTGATGCTGATCCTTTTATTTTGAGGTGCAGCGGCTGTCGCTGAAACATCGCAAGCTGTGGTTGGGACACCCACTTGCAGGACGTCCAATTAGATGCAGTCTGAGGCTGCACCGTCACCTTGCTGTGGCGAATGGCCCGGCGATATATTGCATACCATGTTGATTGTTCCGTTGTAAAGTTAAGATTTTGACTAAAGAATGTCTCACCATGGCATCAGTGATCGCATAACATGGACAGGTTACTTCCCTGGGTCAGTCCGCTGACCATCCTGGCACTTTTTTGCTATGGCATACCCGCATGGAACTATAAATGAAATTCCGACAGTTGGCAGGAGAGAACCGTCTTCATCCTTTTGAATTTGGGAGGAAGATACTCCCAGTCATGATCAGCTGTAGAGCTTGCCATGGCAAGGCAACTAAGTGCTTAGGGAGGAGGGCGCTAAGGATTCATAATCGCTAATATTCATAGAGTACATGGTGTTCAGCATTGGCCGAACCCTTCTTTCGTGTAACAGTGCCCAGAACTGCCACCGTGACCGGTAGAGGCACCTCCAGTCACACCCGGTGCCTGCCTGTGGTGCCTGCGAGCCGGCTCAGACTTCCGCCACAGAGTTCTATCCTTAATACATTCACGTCCTAAAACTGTTTTTAGAGCCTTCACGTGCGTTCAACTTCAGGTGTCCACTGACATGCGTCATCCTTTGGATCCAGCGCAACCGCCTGCTTCCGGATCATTCATGGACCCCAGGAATTCGTCAACGTATATTGATAGGAGATAACGCAGTGGTTCTTGGTCTCCCTTGAGATCGTGCCCCTGCTCCTACTAGCTACGTGCACATCTCAACGGCCTTCTCCTACCGTGAAAGTCAAAGAGGTAGGCTGATCAAAGAGAGATCCCCAATGCTTGTTGCTAGCAATACGCATTGCATCAGCAGTTGCATGTGTGGATCTACTATGGGATACCTGGGTAAACGAGTGCAGGGACGTGCTTAGCTGGCAATGGCACGTGGTCGGCTTTGTGTGCCGTCTGCATACACTTCGTTGCTGCACCCTGCGCCGGCACAGGAAGGTCGCCATCTGTGTTTGTGCGATAATGATCATATGTTATGCCCCTTGCAGGTGATTGCGTGCCTGCGGCATGACGAGCTGCACATCTGAACCTGACTGGGGGTCTCTCCTTCATGTCTGGAAAGATGGAGAGGGCTTTCTGGCTTGCCAGCCATCAGAGGTCATGCTCCTCATGCAGACGGAGCATGTGCAGCAGCTGTTACAGAAGACACAGAAGTTCCTGGTACCTGCCCTCCAAGCAGACCATGTCCAGTCCAAGCATGCAGTGGAAAGAGCTGTTAACACTGGCACTGTGGCTCTGCTGGCCAAGCTGTTACACAAGCTGCAGCAATTCCCTTCCTTGGACATCATCTCAGTCAATGCCAAGACACCCTACAAGTCAGTTTGGTACTGCGTGCTTGAAAGCCTCCGTGTCATTATGGAGATGATGCAACTGCGAGCCAAGGACACATTCAGATGGGTGGACGAGGCCAAGGGAATCGGAATAGATGAGCCACTTGTGTGCAACTTCAGGGACCAGTTGCTGGAGGCAGAAGGTCAGTGGAGAGTAGTAGGTGCTGTTCATGAGGTGCCTCCAGATGCTGTTGCTCACACCTGCAAGGGCCTTTGTTTGCTGTGTTCTTGAGGTCATGCATGTAATGCACCCACAGCATGGATGTCTATTCTTGGCAGATCGGTTAAGAATGTGATGTGAAACAATGACTACAAGCATGCGCCCTGTACATACTGCACAAGCACGAGAGACGTAAGCACTTAAGTCAGGCTAATCTTTGGCAGCATGAGCAGCATGTTACCCATTTTGCGGCTTGGTCCTGTATGCCAACCAAACTGGCCAGCTTGCTGCTGAACACAATCCCGCTGGTGGGCAGTCATATTACAGCGCTGGAACAACTGAGTTGAACCACATGTGGTCTACTATTGTTGCAGTACCTGGATCTGGTGTTGCTTCAGGATAATGTTGTGTTGCTTTGCCCCTGTGCTATGCAGGATGGATGGAGTCCACACCAGCCTTGCTCCAGCAGCTCCTGCAGTTGCAGCCACCGGGCTTCACAGCCTTGATTGCACCATCACTCTGGATGCTCATGTTCAGCTACATCGTAGTACCTTACGGGGGCAGACTGTTCACTGCTGCAGAGGTAACACTCATCTCCGGCATAATAAGCACATCCACACAGTACATGCGCTACTTCTCAGCATCATCCTCGAAACAGTCCCCCTGCAAGGCCCGTGCAAAGACGGAGCAGAAGGCATTAATGGCCCAGTCTGCAGCCCTCACCATCCTCAGTCCTCTCCTTACGAACCCTGATCAACATAGCAGCCAAGAGCTTGCCATGCAGCAGCTTTTAGGCAACCCAGCTTTAACAGAAGCAGCAGTAGTATCTGTAGCTGGCTTGTGCAAATCGTACCATAAGCAGCACGACCAGCAGCTGAAGCAGCAGCAGCAAACTTTCAGGGGTGCCACCAGCGGCAGGAGCATGAAGGGCAAGCTAAGGAGCACAAGCAGCACCACCACCAGCAGCAGGACCAGCACCAGCACCACCAGCAGCAATGGCAGCAGCAGCCTTAGAGGCCCTGACAACCCCTCCCCCACCTCATTTCTGCAGCTGGAGGTCCCCCCTGATCATCAGAGCTTTGCACTTGGCCCGGCAAATGCAGCATTTGAGTGGGAGAGTCGGTTACCCAGGGCCTTGGCTAATCTTTCCTTGGGTCCGGGTCCTATACTGGTGCTCCGGGAGACCAGCAAGGTGTCCCGGGACAAAGTTATGGGGGGCGGCAATGGTCGCTATTTTGGCGGCGCGCTACCATCACCCGGGATCATCTGCAGCTGCTGCTGGAGGCTTACTGGAGGCTCTTGCCCTAGCAGGCGCAGATTGGGAGAGAGACAGCAGTGGAAAAGGGAGGCTCTTGCACAGTGTCATGCCATGTCTGGAGGTCCTGGAGGCAGCGCTTCGACAAGCACCTGTAGCTGAGCGGGTGGCTTTTGTTGATGCCAGAGGTGATCTGCTTATTCAGGCATGCAACCTGGTGCTCAGTGCAATCAATGCTGATGATGAACAGCGGCAAGCAGAGCAGAAGCAGCTGGACCTGTGCTCGACTGAGGTTTGCAGAGCGAATGCGTTATGGATAGTCATACATTGCACAGCGTTGCCAGGACAAGGTGAGTTGTGATGCTTAAGCGGTGGGTAATGCTTGCCTTAATGCAAGTGTTCAGGGTTTTGCTTGCCTTAATGCAAGTGGACAGGATATTGCTTGCGTTAATGCGAGTGTACACAGCGGAAATGCTGGCCATGCCCAATAAGGTGGTATCAAGTTGCTGCACCAGGTTTATCTCTGGACATATTCAAGGTTTGATACTGTACAGCAGAGAGAGCAATGGCCAGCATGATCCCACTAGCTGTCCATCTGGCTCTTCCATGACTTATGCAACCGTTCATGTGAGAAGAAATTGCTTGTGGTACTGGTGCTTCCCATGGATTCTGAAGCTGCCTAGCGGCTAACAAGTGTATAGCTTCTCTCCTTTTTTTTTGCACATGTCAGGGCAGGAACCTAGGATCTTGAACGCACACATTCCTAACAGTCCTCAGAAATTTATTGACATATATGAGTACTGCTTCATGCCATCCTTCTGATAGCTTGCGTGTTTACTTTCTGCAGAGGTGATGACTCATGGTGGACTGGCAGCCAGCAACCCATTGGGCTATTACAAGCTTGTGGACGCTCTGTGTCGGGTGGGCTTCAGGAGGGGTGGCAGCAAGCTCGCAGGCGCGTTCATCTTTGTGGGAAGGTTGCTGCTCGTGTCCAATTTGCTGGCTGACCAGGGCCTCCACCTGCTGCTACCTACCTCTGAGCACTATAAGGCTTACATGTCAGCCTTTGCTAGCTGGGCAAAGGCTTTGACGCAGCTGCTGGGGCGGGAGCTGGTGGGTGGGTGGGAGGCTGCTCTGGCCCGGGGCCAGGAAGACGAGGTCGGCAGCACTTATTCATCGCTGCTGAGATCTTTGAGTGGGACAGGGCTTTACCTTCTCATGGAGTTTACTACGTCTTACCATTTCAACAGAGAGCGGAATACATGGGATAGGCATGATGGGTTCTTTCAGGGGCTGGGGCGTTCGTCTGAGTGTGCCACTCTTGAGCTGGTGGTTGTGCTGTGGCTGGCCCGGGCGGTAGAAGGAGCAGGGAATCTTCTGCTTGGGGGAGTGCAAGGGTCTTCAGTTGGGAGCAGCAGTAGTCTCAGAGCTAGCTGCGATCAGGATAGGGATCAGGGTGGCAGCAATGGTTTGCTGGAGAGCAGCACTGATGCCCGGCTGGATCGTGGGTCGCTAGCGGAGCTAGCAAGTGCGTTTTGGTGTGTAGCGCAGTGCTTATCGCGGTGGCAGAAAGCTGCGGGGAAGCCTCTCAGCCTCTGCTCGCCAGAAGCAGCAGCTTCAGGCGTGTTGCTGGACAGCAATGCTGTGCCTGCAGCTGCTGCCAGGGTGGTCCCTGCTGGTGGAACTGGTGTATCTGCCCATTGCCCGTTCTCCTCCTCATCCTCTTCCGCATCAGCAGCAGGAGGATCAGCAGCAGGAGCAGCAGCAGCAGGAGCAGAAGGATCAGCAGCTGGAGAAGCAGGAGGATCAGCAGCAGCAGGAGCAGGAGCAGCAAGAGGATCAGTAGCAGGAGCAGCAGCAGCTGGAGCAGGAGGAGAATTAGCAGCAGCAGCAGCAGGAGCAGCATACTGTGGGAACTCCCCCTCCAATAGCAGCAGTGTAGCCTGTGCACCCCCTGCCAAGGCACCCGGCCCTGCCAAGCTCAATAACCTCCCATGTCGCCTGAATAAGCTGCCAGTGGATGGCCTACCAGATGCAGTGGTCAACCAGCTGCAGGTGGTGCGGAGCAAGTGGGGACAGAAGCAGGACGTCTCAGCCTTATCAGATGAGCAACTGTTGCAGCAGACGTCAGACCACCTGCTGCTTTGTCATGTGCTCCTGAAGGAGGTGCACACTCCGCTGGGGTGCAGCAACCCCAAGTGCACCAACCTATCTGGCACGTCAGAGGAGGCGTTAGCGTCAGGCTCAAGGTGCAAGGGGTGCAAGGAGGTCTACTATTGCAGCAGGGAGTGCCAGACGGCACACTGGGGGGTTCATAAAGGCGTGTGCAAGAGGTTGCGGTTGCAGAAGCAGCAAAAGAAGGACCAGCAAGCAGCAGCACAAGCAGCCAAGTGAGGTCCCAGTCAATTGTACTGAGAGCATCTATATGCTCATTTGACTTCTCTGTGATAGCTGCTTGTCACTTGTGGGCTGTGTATGTGGCACCCGCTGGAAGGACCTGGGTAGCAGGGAAGACTGTAACTAGCACTTGCTAGAGGTCCTTTGTACCTTTGCAGATGCTTGCTTGTCTTTTTGAGATGGACAGCAGAGGGTTTGTGGTTGTTCCAGAGGCTGTGCTGCGTGAATTTGTGCTGAAATGTGCAAGCAGCACTGTTGGGGTGCTGGCCTGAGAGCCGTCAGCAAGGGTGCAGGTTTGGAATACGATAACTTGTGGCGTTCCCTTCTTGTGGTGCTGCATTATTGTGTCTGCTTGCATCCAGGAAGGCACTCGCTTTCCCGGACACTCGTCAAAGAGAGCTTGTTTGTGCAGGTGTTCCTCTCGTGCAAGCTGTTGTATTGGTCTAGTATTGTGGATTGGTATGGTGTGGGAATGATGGATCAAGAGTAATCAAACGGTTCAGTCTGACAACTGCTTGGGTCATGCACGGGCTGCTGCAGCAGGCCTTCACTGCTAAACACGCAAGTTGCTGCCAGTTGGTAAAAGGTTAATAAAGGCCTTTTTTCCTGTCTTGAATGCTGGGGCCGTTACGCCTCATATGCTGTTTTTGCCAGCTATCTGCTGGGGGCAATTTTCATCAGCCCAGGAATATGTTCATGTTTTCAGGATACAGGGGAATTAGGGACCACATGGCATGCTGTCCCTTGTTCCATGTCTGCGTCAGCTGAAGCAGTGATAGGCAACGAGGGTTATGACCACTGGTGTAAGCTCCAATAACATTGCGCTGACATGGATGCTGGATGTGCTACATGGTTCACAAGCATGCTCTCCGATTTTAAGTGACAATCAACAGTGGGTTCAAGACCTTGTGTGTATTGGGGCTATATTCTTTGTCCGCGATTTGCAAACACAGCATCTGGTTTGCGTTTCTGTAGGAGTTGAAGGCTGAATTGGCACTCACATCACATGCAGGTGAGAGAGGAGGCTTGCAAAGCATTGGGCATATGGGCCGTGGTGGAATGCTGAACACACTGATACCTATTTCATGGTCAGCGCTGCGACAACTGTTTGATGTTGTGTAAGCATCACCTCAAATGGTATTGGGTGCCAAATACTGGGGTGTGGGATGCCCTTGAATTGCATGCACCTGGTGGTTTCAGCACCTGCTGTTGGGGGTGTCGGGTACGGCACGGCCCATTGATAGACCCTTGTTGGTGCCTGATTTGGGGCCTGGAGCAGCTCATGACACCGGGTGGTTTCTTGCAGAGTTTCTGGTGTGCTAAGCATCCGAAATTTGTTTCATGTATGATCCACGTGCGATCTTTGGTAGGCTCCTTGCACTCAGCCTGTGCGGCCAGGGTGCAACTGATCGTTGCCTTCTGTGCAGAATTCAGGGATGCAGGACGTTTATCAGTGCATGTCATTATATGCCATAGCAGATAGTGTCGTAGGATTCAGCATGGTCAGCTGAGCCAGAAGGGTAACCCTGCAACTGCCCATGGCATGCCATGCCGCGCCGCACTGAGGGTCATTGGTGGGATTAGCTTATGTCACAATCACCAACTGGCATCATCGGGGAAGACAACCCATTCACGGGCATGGCTCCGAACAATGAGCCATCCGCCACAGCAGAGTGAAGTAAAAGTAAGGAGCGGCCTCAGACTGCATATAACTGTGTGTCCTGCAAGTGAGCGCCACCGCAGCCGTCCGATGGTTCAGCGACAGCTCGCTAAATATGAGACAGATCACTGCACAGCTTTCGGGGCCGTGCAGCACCCGCCACATGACTCCAACCATCCAGTTCGTCAGTGTGTGTTGAGAGACAGCTAGCTAAGTGCACCCCTGCTGAAAAAAGGTGTAAGCACTGTGTGCTTTACTATGGCCCGATTTGGTGCAGAGTGGTTCTGAGCGTGTACCGTTGTGAGATTTGGGATGCATGATTCGACTCGACTGCTGCTGGATGAAATGCTTGACCGAGTTGATTGAAGATGGCTGCCCACTCATCAGGCTCTGCTAGATATGTACTCAGAAGTGCACATGGCTGCCCAAGGCTATGCTATATGTGTGTCCTGAACGGCAAAGGCATGCTTCAAACGCAATGAAGATGTTGTATCGAACCACAGGTAGTACTAGTGCTGCACAGTTTTCAGTCGATCGTCGATGACCAGATCCTGCCACCCATAAACAACTTGCGGCAAACAACGACAAAACAGGTACAGCTCCGCTAAACAATATTCACATACGCTGCAAGAATGCCTTGCTTTGCCAAGAACGCTGCTTCGCCTGCCGTCGACCCGAACAACCCATTGCAGTCGAACATCCCTAAACCAACTACTCAAGGCACGAGATCTTTTGGACGACAACCCATCACATTATGGTCTCCGTCGTGCACTGTGGCCTTTGTTACAATGTTGCCTTCTCCAAGCGGCCACCATACGTGCCTCTCGTCATGCTGCTAGGTGAACTTTTAGGATCCTAAAAACCCCAACCACAAAACGGAGACCTGGTAAGTCGCGGTGACGTATCATATTAGCCGAGTGCCAAATCACATTATCGCCCTTGCCCGCTTCTATCCTTTCCCTCCCAATGGCCCTCTCGAACGCTTCGCGTTCAAATCGGGCCAAGAATAAGCCCTCCCTTGATGGAGACATTTACTGAAATGACATGCACATGCAATCACAAGCAGCCGGCAACCAAGAGATAAAGAGACTTTCCTAGACGATTACAGACTGAGACAGAACCCCAATGGGAATCGACAACAGCACAGACAGCCAGCACTTTGGCCTCCCTTTGGTCTAAATCCCCTGGGCCCAATACTAGGCTCACTACACCACCTAACAAGAGCCTGACATCCTGCCCTACGCTGGCTCGCCCCCTCTCTGCTTGCACATGTTCTGTCTTATATGCCTGCAAACTGCCCTATGGCCTGGCAGGTATTTCTCCTACAACAGTACCTGGCCACACTACACCCCATACAACAGTACCTGGCCACACTACACCCCCCACACACCACTTGTGCCCTGTCCCGCACCAGAGCTAACTCCCCAAACCCCTCTAAGTTCCTGCACATGCCATTGTTACACGCATACTCTGTTAGCAAGCCATCCACGAACCCTCTCTCCAGCAACCACAGTGCCGCCAGTATAACAGCCATCCTATCACCAGGCATCTCCCCACATGTCTCCTGCCACAGTTGGATCAATCTTCACTTCTAATATCCCGCGGCCCCAGCAAACCCAGCAGGCACCCACAATGGTAGGATTCAGTTAGATCACTGCTTTAGCTGACACAGACATGGAACAAGGAACAGCATGCCAAAATTCTGGGTCCCTATCCCCCCGATATATTGAAAACATGAACATATCCCTGGGCTGATGTGATCGCCCGCAGCACTAGACAGCTGGCAACAACAGCATATGACGCACAACCACCCACCATTCAATAAACAAACAGAGGCCTTTAGTCAAACTTCACGCCAACTCGCAGCAACTTGCAGCGTGTTTAGTAGTGAAGGTCTGCTGCAGCAGCCCGTGCATGACCCAAGAAGTTGTCAAACTGGAATGATTTATTACTTTTGATCCCTCATCCCCACACCATAGCAATCCGCATTACTGTTACCAATACAACAGATTGTACGACAGGAACTCCTGCACAAACAAGCTCTTTTTGACGAGTGCCCAGAAAAGCGAATACCTTCCTAACTGCAAGCAGATACAATAATGCAGCACCACAAAAAGGGACTGCCACGGGCTACCGTAATCCAAACCTGCACCTTTGCTGACGGCTCTCAGGCCAGCACCACAACAGTACTGCTTGATAGTTTCAGCACAACTACTCATGCAGGACAGCCTCTGGAACAACCATGAACCCTTTGCTGTCCACTTCAAAGAGACAAGCAAGCATCTGCAAAGGTACAAAGGACCTCTCGCAATGCAAGTGCCAGTTACAATCTTTCCTTCTACCCAGATCCTTCCAGCGGGTGCCACATACTCTCAGCCCACAAGTGACAAGCAGCCGTCACAAAAACATCAAGGATCAGATAGATGGCCTCGGTACAATTGACGAGGACCTCAGTTGGCTGCTTGTGCTGCTGCTTGCTGGTCCTTCTTTTCCTGCTTCTGCAACCGCAACCTCTTGCACACGCCCTTATGAGCCTCCCAGTGTGCCGTCTGGCACTCCCTGCTGCAATAGTAGACCTCCTTGCACCCCTTGCACCTTAAGCCTGACGCTAACGCCTCCTCTGACATGCCAGATAGGTTGCTGCACTTGGGGTTGCTGCACCCCAGCGGAGTATGCACCTCCTTCAGCAGTACACGGCAAAGCAGCAGGTGATCTGACGTCTGCTGCAACAGCTGCTCCTCTGATAACCCTGAAACGTCCTGCTTCTGTCCCCACTTGCTCCGCACCACCTGCAGCTGGTTGACCACTGCATCTGGTAGGCCATCCACTGGCAGCTTATTGAGGCGACAAGGGAGGTTACTGAGCTTGGCAGGGCCGGATGCCTTGGCAGGGGGTGCACAGCTTATACTGCTGCTAATGGAGGGGAAGTTCCCACAATATGCTGCTCCTGCTCCTCCTGCTGCTACTAATGCTCCTGCTGATGCTGCTGCTGCTGATGATGATGCTGCTCCTGCTAATGCTCCTGCTGCTTCTGCTGCTGCTGCTCCTGCTGCTGATCCTCCTGCTGCTGCTGCCGCACCTGCTGCTAATGCAGAAGAGGAGGAGGAGGAGGACGGGCAATGGGCAGATACACCAGTTTTACCAGCAGCGACCACCCTGGCAGCAGCAGCAGCTGCAGGCGCAGCATTGCTGTCCAGCAGCATGCCTGATGCTGCTGCTGCTGCTGTCGAGCAGAGGCTGAGAGGCTTCACCGCAGCTTTGTGCCACCACAACAAGCACTGCGCTACAGACCAAAACGCACTTGCTAGCACTGCTAGGGAACCATAATCCAGCCGGGCGCAAGTGCTGCTCTCCAGAACAACATTGCTGCTACTCTGATCCTGGTCCTGATCGCAGTTACTTCTGATACTACTGCTGCTCTCAACTGAAGACCCTTGCACTGCCCCAAGCAGAAGATTCCCCGCTGCTTCTACCGCTCGGGCCAGCCACAGCACAACCACCAGCTCAAGGGTGGCACACTCAGACGAACGCCCCAGCCCCTGACAGATCTCATGATACCCCTCCCATATATTCCGCTCTGTGTCAAAGTGGCAGGAAGTACTGAACTCCATGACAAGGGAAGTCCCTGTCGACATCAAGGACCTCAGCAACGATGAATAAGTGCTGCCAAGCTCATCTTCCTGCACCAAAGCAGCCTCCCACCCACCCACCTCCCGTCCCAGCAGCGCCGTCAATGTCTTTGCCCAGCTAGCAAAGGCTGACATGTAGGCCTTGTAGTGCTCAGAGGTGGGTAACAGCTGGTGGATCCCCTGGTCAGCCAGCAAGTTGGGCACGAGCAGCAACCTTCCCACCAAGTTGAAGGAGCGTGCAAGCTTGCTGCCGCCCCTCCTGAAGCCCACCCGGCAGAGAGCGTCCACAAGCTTGTAATAGCCCAATGGGTTGCTGGCTGCCAGCCCACCATGAGTCATCACTCCTGCCGAAAGAAAACAGGCCCGCTTAGAGTGTATTAGCAAAAAGCAGCAATCATAGACATGTCCATGTATGCCGTTTGGGTTTATGAAGACGGCAGGAACCTGTGCATCTAAGGCCCTAGGTTCCTGCCCTGACATGTGCAAAAGGAAAGGAGAGAAGGTCCACGATCCAGCTAGCCACTAGGCGGCTTCAAATTCTTAGGAAGCACCAGTATTACAAGCAACCCCTTATCCACACACAGTTGGAGAAGTCACAGAAGAGCAAGTTGGACAGCTAGTGGGTCATGCTGCCCATTCCTCTCTCTGCTATACAATAACAAACCGTGAAATGTCCGTGGATTATACTGGTGCAGAATCTTTATACCACCAAGTATGGGCATGGCTAGCATGCATTTCCCCCTCTATACACTGGCATGAAGTGAGCCATACCCAGGATTGGAACTCACCATGTCCTGGCAAGATTGTGCAATGTACAACTATCCATATCACCGACGCTCTGCAAACCTCAGTAGAGCACCGCAAGTGCTGCTGCTTTTCCTGCTGTCCCCGCTGCTGCTGCTGCTGCTCTTGCTGCTGCTGTTCATCATCAGCATTGATTGCGCTGAGCACCAGGTTGCATGCCTGAATAAGGAGATCACCTCTGGTATCAACAAAGGCCACTCGTTCAGCTACAGCTGCTTGTCCAAGTGCTATCCCCAAGACCTCCAGGCACCGCATGACACTGGGCAAGAGCCTCCCTTTTCCACTGCTGTCTCTCTCCACCTCTGCACCTGCTAGGGCCAGAGCCTCCAGCAGCAGCTGCAGATGATCAAGGGTGATGGCAGTGCCACCAAACGGCCGGCTGTTGCCAGCGCCCAGGGCATTCTCCCCGATGCTCCATGACATCCAGCTCCGCACTTGGCTGGTCTCCCGAAGCACCACAATAGGACCCTGACCCAAAGAAAGACCACTCAAGATAGTGGCCAACCAATTCTCCCACTTAACTGCTGCATTGGCCAGGCCAACTGCAAAGCTCTGATGGTCAGGGGGAATCTCCAGCTGCAGGAATGACGTGGGCGAGGGGTTGGCAGGGCCGCTAGGGCTGCTGCTGCTGCCGCTGCTGGAGGTGGTGGTGCTGCGGCTGGTGCGGCTGCTGCTCCTTAGCTTGCCCTTCATGCTCCTGCCGCTGGCGGCCTGGAAAGCTTGTTGCTGCTTTTTCAGCTGCTGGTCATGCTGCTTATGGTAGGATTGGCATAAGCCAGCTACTGATATCACTGCTGCTTCTGTTAAAGCTGGGTTGCTTAAGAGCTGCTGCATGGCAAGCTGTTGGCTGCTATGTTGGTCAGGGTTCATAAGGAGAGGGCAAACGAAGATAATGGCTGCAGACTGGGCCATTACTGCCTTCAACTCTGTCTTTGCACGGGCCTTGCAGGGGCACTGGATGGAGGGCGATGCTGAGAAGTGGCGCATGTACTGCATAGATGTGGTCACTATGCTTGAGATGAGTGTCAACTCTGCAGCAGTGAACAGTCTGCCCCCGTAAGGTACTGCAATGTAGCTGATCATGAGCATCCAGAGTGATGGTGCAGTCAAGGCTGTGAAGCCCGGTGGCTGCAACTGCAGGAGCTGCTGGAGCAAGGCTGGCGTGGACTCCATCCATCCTGCATAGCACAGGGGCAAAGCAACACTACATTATCCTGAAACAACCACAAGGTCCAGGCACTGCAACAATAGTAGAGCACATGTGGTTCAACTCAGTTGTTCTAGTAGCGCTGTATTATGACTCCCTGCCAGCAAAATTGTGTTCAGCAGCAAGCTGGCCAGTTTGGGTGGCACACAGGGCCAAGACGCAAAGTGGGTCATATGCTGCCCATGTATGTACTAAGGTTAGCATGACTTCAGTGCTTAAGTCTTCTGTGCTTGTGCTGTATGCACAAAGTCCATGCTTGCAGACGACTGCTTCAACAATTTCTGTACGCATCTGCTAGGGAATCACATCATTTGTGTGGGTGCATCACAAGCATGACCTCACACACACAGACATCAAAGGTGCTTGCAGGTCTGAGCAACAGCATTTAGAAGCAATTCATGAACAGCACCTCCTACCCCTTGCTGACCTTCTGCCTCCAGCAACTGGTCCCTGAATCTGCACACAAGTGGCTCATCTGTCCCGGTTCCCTTGGCCTCGTCCACCCAGATGAACTTGTCCTTGGCTCGCATTTGCATCGTCTCCATGATGACACACAGGCTTTCAAGCACGCAGTACCAAACGGATTTGTAGGGGGTCTTGGCATTGACTGAGATGATGTCCAGGGAAGGGGACTGCTGCAGCTCGTGCAACAACTTGGCCAGCAGAGCCACAGTGCCAGTGTTGACAGCTCTTTCTACTACATGCTTGGACTGGAGGTGGTCTGCTTGGAGGGCAGGTCCCAGGAACTTCTGTGTCTTCTTTAACAGCTGCTGCACATGCTCTATCTGCATGAGGGGCGTGACCTCTGATGGCTGGCAAGCCAGAAACCCCTTTCCATCTTTCCAGACATGAAGGAGAGACCCCCAGTCGGGTTCAGATGTGCAGCTCGCCATGCCGGCCGCAGGCACGCAATGACCTGCAAGGGGCATAATCTATGGATATACTTGCATGCACAAATGCAGGTGCCGACCTTCTTGTGCCGGCGCAGGGTGCAGCAACGAAGTGTATGCAGACGGCATACAACGCCAACCGCATGCCATTGCCAGCCAAGCAGGTTCCTGCACGCGCTTATCCTTGTATCCCATAGCAGATCCACACATGCATCGCTGATGCAATACCTATTGCTAGCAACAAGCATTGGGGATCTCTCCTTGATCAGCCTACCTCTTTGACCTGCACGGTAAAAGGCCGTTAAGATGGAAATTGCACGTAGCTAGTCGGAGCAGGGGCATGAGCTCAAAGAGGACCAAGAACCACTGCCGTATCTTCTATTAGTATGCGTTGACGGATTCCTGGGGTCCATGAATGATTCGGAAGCAGGCGGTTGCACTGGATCCAAAGGATGACGCATGTCAGCGGACAGCTGCAATTGAACGCACGTGAAGGCTCTAAAAACACTTCAAGGACGTGAATGTATCAAGGATAGACCATAGTATCCTTGGCGGAAGTCTGGGCCGGATCGCCGGCACCGCAGGCAGGCACCGGGTGAACTGCAGGTGCCTTTCAACGGTGGACGGTGGCAGATTTTGCGCACTCTTACAGCAAAGAAGGGACTCGGCCAAGACTGATCACCATATACTCTATGGATGTTAGCGATTATAGGTCCCTAGCGCGCTCCTCCGTAAGCACTTGGTTGTGGTGCCATGGCAAGGAGTCTACAGCTCAATGTTTTATGGGACGGTCAGAACAAGCCTGAACCCCCAGTGAGTTTCTCCGTTTAGCAGCTTCAGAGGGTAGTCTTCGACGAGCGCGCGCGACGATGCCTTGAAGGGACGGAACTTGTGTCAGCCAAGACCCTATCACACATTCATGTTAAAGAGCATGTACCTGCTGCATCAATATAGCTGTAACAGTATGCAAGCTGCCAACAAGCTATCATAGCATAATCTGCATTGTTAACTGCTGATCGGCTGAACAGACCTACAACCTATGGCCCCACTGCCTGCTGCTACCTAATCTCTTGCACTCCAAATGAAACTGGGAAGCCTGTGTATGATGCCCATGGAGCCTAGTTTGGCTCCGTTACGGGCGCCCCCTTTGTGGGGCCACTTTGTAATCTGTAATCTGTACCTGAGAAGCAAGCAGCGAAATTGGAAGTATCTCTTCCATCTTTTGAAAGAAGGGAGACTTTTTCTCTCCTGCCAGCTGTCAGACTTGTTTTCAGATTCCATGGGTATGCCATAGCAAAAAGTGCCATAGGATTCAGGATCAGGTCAGCGGCTGACGGAGCCAGACAGGTAAGCTGCCCATCTCATGCGATGGTATGGTGAGACATACTTTTTTCGAAATCCTAACTATGTAGCGGACCAATCAGCATGGCATGAAATAAATCTCGGCCATTTGCCACAGCGAGGTGACGGTGCAGCCTCAGACTGCATCTAATTGGACGTCCTGCAATGAGTGAGGGTCCCAACCACAACTTCCAATGGTTCAGCGACAGCTGCACCTCAGAAGTTTCAGCATTATACTGGAGGAGACGCTCACTCAGTCAAGGACGCACTCATGCACTCACATGCAGCCGCCGGCAACCAAGAGACACAATAGAGCTATCCTAGACCAACACAAAACCCCAACGGACAAAGACAACATGACAGACAGCCAACACCTTGGCCACCTGTTGGTCCAAACCCTAAGCACAATAGGCGCACTACATCACCTAAATGGAGCCTGGCATCCTGCTTGACGTTGGCTCGCCCCCTCTCTGCTTGCAAGCGTTCTGTCTTATATGCCTGCACACTGCCCTATGCCCTGGCATGCCTTTCTCCTGACATTCCCTACAGCAGTACCAGGCCACCCTGCACCCCCCACACACCACCTTTGCCCTATCCTGCACCAGCACTAACTCCCCAAGCCCCTCCAAGTTCCTGCACATGCCATTGTTACACGCAAATGCTGTAGGCAAGCCATCCACTAACCCTCTCCCCAGCAGCCCCAGTGCCGCCAGTATAACAGCCAGCCTCTCACCATGCATCTCCCCACACGTCTCCTGCCACAGTTGGATCAACCTGGTCTTCTGACACCCCGCCCCAGCAAAGCCAGTAGGCACCCACAATGGTATATCACGGACCCCCACCTGCCGCAGAACAACTTCCACCTGCCTACACATAGCTTCTGGCATGAGTGCTAAGATACTGTACAGCTTAGCAGACAGCTGCTTTACAGCTGCATCTGGTGAGCAACAGCAACCCTCCCAGCAGCACTGCTTCTCCATACCATGTACAACTGAAGTGGCAAAGTCCCAAGCTGCACAGTCAACATCTGCGAAGCATACGGCTGGCCCAACGGCAAGATAGCGTCCATCGGAGTTGTGATAGACATTGAAGGCACATCCCTCCTTGGCGGGTACTGGACTGAAACCATTGCACAAGAGAGCTGCATGTAGGGGGTTTGGAATGGAGCATGTGCTTGCTGCTCCTCCTCTTCCTGCTGCTGCTGCTGCTTTTGCTCCTCCTGCTGCTGCTTTTGCTCCTCCTGCTGCTGTTCTTGCTCCTCCTGCTGCTCCTCCCGCTGCTCTTGCTGCTGCAGCTGCTTTTCCTTCTGCTGCTCCTCCTGCACTTGCCCCTCCTGCTGGTCCTCCTACAGCTCCACCTGCTCCTCCCGCTGCTCTTGCTCCTCCTGCTGCTACTCTTGCTCCTGCTGCTGCTGGTCCTGCTCCACCTGCTCCTCCCGCTGCTCTTGCTCCTCCTGCTGCTACTCTTGCTCCTGCTGCTGCTGGTCCTGCTCCACCTGCTCCTCCTGTTGCTCTTGCTCCTCCTCCTGCAGCTGCTCCTGCTCCTCCTGCTGTGGACTGCTGTTGTTCTGTTGCTGCTCCCGCACCCGCTGCTGCTGTTTCCTCCGTCTCCAGCGCGAGCAGCCTTGCCATCATATATGCAAGCTCTTGTTGACTATATATCAGGAGGCGACCGGCAGCATGCAGAAACTGCTGTGCCAGCAACAGGTCCTGCTCTATACAAGACTCACCCCCCACCCCCTGCCGCTGGCTCTTCCATTGCTGCTGCTGCTGCCCTTCCTGGCCATTTTGTTGGTCTTGTTGCTGTTGCTGGTGCTCCTTGTGACTTGCCCCTCATCCTGCTGCTGCTGCTGCTGCTGCCGGCCATGCTGCCGCTGCTGTCCCTGCTGCTGCTGCTACTGCTGCTGCTGCTGCTGCTGGTCCTTGCTATCCTGCGTGGACCCCACGAGTGCCATTGCTATATCGAGAACTGTATGACTCAGGGCCAGGAGCTCCCTCACTAGAACCGGAGCAACGTGTGAAGGAACGCTGGAGGACCCAATGGTCTTAACCGCTGTGATCAGAGCACTGAGGAGCAGATCAGCCTCTGTGCTGGGGGTCCTGCCTGGTTTTGCGCCATGAGATGTGAGGACCAGCCGTAGCAGCTGCAGCAGTATGCAGTGGTCCCTGCTGCTGATTACATCGTTGCCACACATTCGCAGTAGGAGCTCTAACAGAGGGATTAGAAGGGGTTGAGGTGGGAGGTTTTGGATGAGGCTCAGGTCATCCAGAGGGTACGAGGCCATGGGCACAAACACTCCTACAAAGATAGCAGGGAAAGCAGCAATGCTAACTTCAAAGTACCGCCTGTATGTTGAATCAATTGCCTGATAGAGGGTTGGGAAAATGTAACTCCGTGCTTATGTGAACAACCCACATTGCCAAAGAACATGAAACTCCTCGGATGACACACCCCCTGCTCGAACAGCAGCGTTGGCCTGCACCCAGTGGGCATAGGCCCCCTTGAGCACAAAGCGGACCAGGGATGTCAGGGGCGCAGCGGAACACCCTTATACAGCAGTCCTTCCGGATACGATACGATAACTGACAGATAGCAAGCGTGTACAGTCCCTTGCAGACCCGCGGTGCTGCTGTAATTGGTAGTTGACAAACCAATTACGGTAACTTGACCCATGAATCGAGGAAGGTACGTTATGGGACAGCCCAAGGTTCCCCTGGGCATAGCATAGAGCTTCTGTAGAAGTCAGCAGATCGCTGAAAAGCTCCTTACCTGCAACAATACCCTTCCTTAGTTGCAACTGACACAATTCAAGCCAGCCTCCGACACAGATTACACGACCCTGGCTCAACATCCACCCAGCAACCCCAGGACAACTAGTCACCTTTCACACACCCTCGACACTTAATTATTTGTGTAAAAAGATTACCACTGCACATCCCTCCATGCCGCACAGCCCTCCATGCAGCACCCGAGCATGACTCCAACATTTTTAGTGGCGTGACCCTTGTCAATTGTGCAAAACAAAAAGAAATAAAGGCAGACCCTGACATAAACAGCAAGGAGCTGCCCCTTCATGCACTCAGCAACCCCAGCAGAGCTCCTCACCTGTTACACCACCCAGAAGCGCAGGGCTGCCATCCACATCTTGTCCTGCCACCTCAATACCTTCCGCCACCAGAGGCTCCAGCAGCAGGTGCACCAAAACAGTCGTGAGCATGCCATACAAGCCACCAGTGCTGACCATCCCCCGCCTTGAAGTGTAGTCACTGCAGCTGAAGGTGAGGGGGCAGCCCCAGCAGACACCAGGGGCTAGGGTGCCTCCCAACAGACGCCATTGGAACTGCTCCGATGTCTGGTCGTAGCTTCTGTTGATGCTGCTACTGTTCCCTTCCATAGCCCGAGGTCCACTGCTGCTGCTGCCGGCTGCGCTGCTGCTGCTGCTGTTGTCTCCCACACCAGCACTACCAGCACGGCTGCTGCTAGCCACCATGCTTTTTCTGTTGCGGTCGCCACTGCTACCACTGCCCCTGTTGCTGCTTTTATTGCCCCTGTTGCTGGTGCTGCTATTGTAACCATCATCCCTGTTGCTGCTGCTGCTACGACCACCCCTGTTGCTGCTGCTGCTGCTGTCTCTATTGCCCCATCTGCTGCTACTGCTCCCACCACCCCTCTTGCTGCTGCTACTACTGTTGCCCACGGACTTCTGACCTCCAGGACCGCCAGCAGCAGCAGCAGCAGCAGCAGCAAGAGCTGCCGTGCTGTTCTGTAACTGCTGCTCGTCCATCATCACCCGCATCATCAGCGCCAGGAGCTGCCCCCCTTCAGCTCGCATGTAATCCACCCTATCAGTCGGAGAGCAGCAGCGGAGGACCATGCACAGCAGCATCAGCAAGTTACTGAGCCTGTCTGCACTCCCCCTTGAGGCTCTAGAACTCTACACTGATGCAGTCGCTCCAAAACCTTCACAATGAGAGAGATGTGCATGGGGCCAATGCTGAACGCACCCCCTGCTGAAATATCAGCTGGTGCTGCTTATGCTGGCCCCTCTGCTGAACACCCGTGGCATCCTACTCCTCCCCCTGCTGGAGCTGCGGACGAGCTGGTTGTTGTTGCTGAATCAGCTGGCTGTAATGCTGCACCCCCTGCTACTGCTGATGACGATGATGGTGCTGCTGCTACGGCTTTAGGTGCTGTTGCTACTCCAGTTGATGGTGCCCCTGCTGCTGCTGCTGCTGCTAGTGTTGCTGCGGCTGCTGATGACGACGCTGTGGCTGTTCCTGCTGCTACAGTCGACGCGGGTGCTGCTGCTGTTGAGGATGGTGGTGTCCCTGCTTCTGCTGCTGCTTATGTTGCTGCTGCTGCTGATGCTCCTGTTCCTGCTGCTATTGCTGCCCACACGGATTTAGCATGACCTGATGTAGGCTGCATGCTCTCTACAGCGAAGGCTTGTATTGCTGCATCCCTTGCAGAGTAGCTCGTGCGCAGTTCAACAGGAAGGGCTGCTCCCACTGCTCTGAGCTGCTGCCTGGCAGATGCTCCAGCAACCATAGCTCTCTCCCAACTCCAAGTCTGGCACTTGAGCATGTCATAAGGAGGAAGAAGAAAGACACTAAGTTGTCACTGCCGCTGTCGCTGCCGCTTCCTCGGGTACATGCTCTGAGGTCGCTGCCACCGCCATTAGTGGAATTGCTGCTGCTGCTGTTATCGCTGCTTGACATAGCAGTGGTTTCATGCTCAAGGCTACCAAGGCCGCAACTGATGCTGATGCTGTGGCCCATTTCTCCTTGGTCACCACTGCCGCTGCTGCTGGTGCTGCCACCATTGCCACCACTGCTATCACCGCCAACACCACCCCCGCCAGGACCATTGCCCCTGCCGTCCTTGCCGCTGCTGCTGCCGCCTCCGCTGCCACCGCCACCGCTGCCCCTGCCACCGCCGCTGCCCCTGCCCCTGCCCCTGCCACCGCCACCGCCGCTGCCGCTGCCCCTGCCGCTGCCGCCATTGTCGGGGCTACTACTACCGTAGCTGCCGCCATCATTGGTGCTGCTCCTGCTCCTGCTACTGCACTCGTCATTGCTCTTGAAGCTGCCGCCGATGCTGCCACTACCATCAGTGCTGCTGCTGCTGCTGCTACTGCACTCGCTGTCCAAGCAAGTGTTGCTGCATTCGTATGCCTTGCTACCCTGCACCTTTGCCTCCATACCCCTTCCCATATGCTGCTGCCAATACCGTAGCTGAATCTGACACAGCAGGCAATGCTGCAGGGCATCCAGATGCGTAAACCACGCCTCTGCATTCCCATCCAACACAAGCCTAAACTGAATCTGTTTCATCAGCTCCTCCCAAGCTTGCTCCCATGCTGGGTTGAAATCCCCAGTAGGGGAGCACCTGCACCCCTCACATGCACCCCCTGCCACTGCTGTTCCTGCTGCTCCTTTTCCTGCCGCTGCTGCTCCTGCTCCTGCTGTTCCTGCTGCTGCATTTGATTCCCCTGAGGCCGTGGCTGGAGGAGAAGGTGCTCTTCCACCTGTTGTAATCCCAGGAATGCTGACCCCCATGAAGACTTCTGCTCCCGGTGCTGCTGCGGTTGCTTCTGCTACAGCTGCTGCCAGTGCTGTTGCGGCTGCTACAGGGTCTGGTATACAGGACACAAAAGATGCTAACCCCTGCCATAGCCAGCACTCCAACTTAGACGACATCATAAACCCTTGTAACTCTCTCAAGCGCTGCCGTCGCTCGGCGAGCCATGCTTGCAGCCAAAGTGTCGGACAGCTTGCATACTTGAGGGTAGAAGGCAGAAAAGCAGCACTCAGCTCGGCAAGCACAGGAAGGACGCGGCCGTAGGCACGTGTGCATTCCTTAGAGTGTTCTGCAATGTCCATAATCTCCCATACGATATCTAGCTGTATGAGCCTCCAATGGCTGTGGGTACCGGTAACGTCTGCCTCCTTCTGCGCATCTTTGTCTGCCTCCTTCTGCCAATCTTTGATTTCTGTGAAGTACCATAGGTCCAAGAATGCCTTATGGAGAGGAGGGAAGCCAGGAGCTTGGCTGCTGTGCAGCAGCAGAGGTGCTATCCCTGGAAAATCAGAAATGGTCATGGAACGATTACAGCACATGAGGAAGGTGTTTTGCCGCCAAGTGAACCTGCAGTGAGAAGTGATTTTGGTGCCCATATAAATGCATTGCTGTTTTTTATTGTAAGCTCCGAAACTTGTTTCGCACCACTTCAAGCTCCAGGTGTTTACCTCTGCACATGTGGAGAAGGGTTCAGGTACAGGAGGATGCATGATGGAGCCTAGACAAACACTCGAGGATGTTCCATGTGAAGATGTTTCAAGGAAACATGCTGAAAAGGAGCTGTTGTTGGCTGCCAAGGGCATTTTTCACTCTTGCTTGTCCCCGGCCATAGGCCTGTGGAAGGGGTGTGGTCATGCGAAAAAGGCTGACATGCTGGCCAGAGTATCCCTGGATTGAAATGCATCGTATATGCGGCCAAGCGCATGTGCAGAGCCATCTATGAACCCTTCTCCTTCTTCCAAGCTTCAGGAAAGCGAGGTCACAATGGCTCCGTGGGCAGCTGATGCAAAGGAGATCGCAGCTGGACCTGTAGTCCTTGCTATCTGGAATCTCAACACATACCACGGCACGTGTGCATGCTAACACAGACGGATTGGAGTATAGCCCATGCCTGGTCTGCTACAGCACCCTGCATTCCCACCTTACCCGGCTTGGCTGTGCTCTCGTACTGAACTGCTGATATCAACCTGTTGCACGTGTGAGGATAGCCGTCGTAAATCGCAATAGCGATTCTGATGGCCCTTTCCAGTAGGCGTAGGCCAACAAGGCTGAATGAACTTAGCTGCGACTGCAGCTTGGAACCAGCTGACGGTGACTGCACGTTGTCTTGCCATGATTGGTACGATACAAGGAGCCTAACGGTCGTCTCCAGCACGTTACTATTTAGTAACAAACTCAGCACCACATCTGAAGCCGCGGCTTTGCGTTCTTCGACAAGGACACAATTAATGCGGACTAGCAAGCGAGGGCCTAGATCCCATTGCCTCTTGGCACCATCCCCCTCTGTTGCATCGCTGAAAGGGATGCCGGATAACCCAGCCAAGACCTTTGAAAGCTCTCTCACTGTTTGCTTCAAAGCTCCCATCTGTTGAATGCACCCGGCTTGCTGCGTGTAGCTGCTAAAATGTGCACTCGCACTGCACCTACGCTGCGCTTGTGTGATCTTTGCCAGTTGCCAGGCCTCTGCACCTGAATAAAACTGGCACTCCTATTGGTGAGTTAGCCGGTGTCGTGCCGGTGCATGCAATGGTCACCGCGAACCGGTCACACTGGGGCCCCGGCCAGGACATGCTTCAATAAACCAGACCTCTCACCTCGATACATGCCACTAATCACATTGGAGGACTTTCTGCCAGATGCCTTCTGCCAGCTTCCCGCTTCAATCCATGCCGTCCAGTGACAGCATGTGATCTCATGGATCAGTTGAGAGACTTTTGCAGACGGATAAGCTGTCTTGGAAGGATGATATGCTCTATACATTGTATGTGCAAGGCATGCCGCCGCATGCGGACTGAGACACAGCGAGGCCCCACATCCCCTGCCACTATGCACAGGAGCAGCGTAGATCCAGCAGCAGAACCGAAATATACCCCTTCAAATGTGGAGCAAATGGCCTATTCCACCCCAACCTTTCGTTCATGCCGCCATAGCCAGTCACCACGAGCCACAAACCATGAAGCACAATTCCTCGTCATCGCTATCCCTGTCCCTGTCCCCGTCCCTCACCAACCTCTTGAGAATAGATTGGCCCTGTTCAGGATCCTTTTTTACCACCAGAGGGGCCAAACACTTGCCACGCTTTCCAAAGCCCAATAACAAGAACATTCATCACGAGCAGTTCTGTTGCAAGTCAGTGGCTTACCGCCCCAGCTGTCATGAAAGCAGTGAGGTTGATCAACAGATGGGATACCTTCAGAACACAACATACATACATAACACCATATGCCTAAGCAGGAAATGACCTACTTCTTAACAAGTGGTCATTGCCTGCTGTGGTTGGCCCCTGCCAAACCCCCTGCCAAGCTGCATGAGTGATCCATCATCAAGAAGATTGCCATTTCATCCCGATGTGCTGACAGCTCATTGAATCACAAAACAAGTGCACTCAAACAACTACATGCAGGTAACAGTTTTTGCGGGACACTTTGGGCAATTCTATCGTAGCAGAACCCATGCGGCGGCGGCATACCAGCACGCACAGTGGCTGCTGCAACCTGAAGACAAACAGCACGTGCCAGAATTCTCAAAAAAACCATTGTTGCACAACCGGTAGCTTCAACCAAACCCCAACAGGGCTGCTGGACCAACCAGGTAACAACCTAAGGCAGCCCTTAGGCGGGGCAGCGGGCAACAGCTCTATCTGCCCAAGCTTCCCAGCAGCCTAGGAACAAAACCCTTCTTACGAACGTCCAACTTCTGAGAGAGTGACATACATATTTAAGTAACCGGACATATTTAAGTAACTTGACTGTGCCATGCTCCCACTTGTTTGACAAGAGTCTCTTGCAAGTGACATAAGAAAGTCTAGGAAGCCACACCTACCCCTAGGGAAACTATGCCCACAAAAACGCCGAGTCATCAATGCTGCCACAGACTTTCACCAGCTGCTTGACCCAAGCCATCAACTCAGTGCAGACAATATCAGCTAGTTGTACACTTCACCCTCCATTCATCCAAAAGCAGCAGGCAGGGGTGGATGCAGGTGCATACGCATGTTGAAAAAGCAACCCACCAATGCATGGGGTCCAACAGATGTCCCCGGAGCAATGTGAGCATCAAGAGCTTATGCGTTGCAAAGTGAGCACCGTTGGGTTTGGGGGCCACAATGCGGCTTTGCCTGGATGATTATGGTGGTAGACCTCTGCATGATGTCCATGATGAACTAATCCGGTGACGTGTAGCAACACTGTGCACTATAACGTCTTACCAGCACCTCACCAGTGAAATCATCATAGTGGACATCTTGAAGAGAGTAAATGATCAAACTGGCATCCAGGGCTGGGGTCTGAGCATAGGTCTGCAATGAGCCCAGCACTCCTGCAGACAATAGAAAGGCACATGCCTGAGTTGAAGATTCAATTGCTTCAAAGCTGTGAGTTGCAGCTGGTGTCTTTTGCCAATCCAGTACTATAACTAGGAGGGTGTGGTGTGGTGGGATGGGTTTGTTATTGCAGCCGCATGACATCATGGTAATCTCGGATATTTCCTTGAACCAACCATCCAAACACAATATTAAACCAACGGGCACAAAATCCAGAGGAGCGTCATTGTCACTGTCTATTTGGTCAACTTCAACTCTAGGCCATGAAGCTCACTGTCACACTCATCAGAGCTAGCTTGACAGAGAATGCCCGCATAAGGACGCTGCTGCGGCGGCGGCATGACATCAGCACTCAGCTGGTTGATTAGACGGCAATGCATTTCATGGCTCAGTGCCGGCATCTAATCGTACATGTGGTTGCGGCACTGATCACTGTCAAGTAACGGACCACAGTGATGTGGATGCTAGCAGCTGCAGGCCCTCGTAATGCAGAGAGACTCGAAGAGCTCTACTTGATGAAGTTACCTTCCAAGTCAAGTGGCAGGTGTCAGGTCGTCTGGAAATTTGGGCAACTACTTCCAAACTGCCCAGCAGCAGTAGCAGCAGGAGGCGCAGGCATGTCAGAAGCAGACTGCTCAGCAGCGATAGAAGCAGCAGCAGCAGGAGGAGGAGGCCAGGGCATCGTTGCCCCAAACTGCTCAGCCACAACTCCAGTAGAAGCATGGACAATGTGGATGCTCTGCTCATGCCCCAACCCATACTAAAAGCACCATGCCTGCAGTAGCCAGCTGTGCTTCAGGTAGGAACTTCCCAGCAGCAGCAGCAGCAGCAGCAGCAGAAAGCCCGTACAATCCTACTGCAGCGCTGCTGCTGCTTTACTCCCACCGGCAGCACCAGCATCAGCAGAGCCCCCACTAGCCCCACCCCACCCCAATACCAGCTAGTCCAGTAGCAGCAGCAGGTGAGGAGGTATCTCTACAAATCCTCCTGCAGGCTCTCCACTACCTGTACTACCCCGTCAAGCAGGACCCTTATTAGGCCAGTTACCCTGGTTTTCCCACCATCCTACCAGCCCTGAAGAAGAAGAAGAAGAAGAGCTACGCCAGGCTAGTTGAGTAACTGAGGAAGAGGCAGAGCCTCTGCCGCAGTCCCAGCCTGCGTAAGTTAAGGGAGTGAGAGGCGACTGAGGTCAGGAGACCTGGCCTCGTGGCCTCTACCATGTTACCAGCCCTGCCTTTCCCAACCCCTTCAAAAACCCCACCACCACCGGCCTTTACTCTCAGCAGCAGCAGCACACAGCAGTGCGGCATCCACATTGACAATCTGCCTATGGGTGGTTCAGCCCACGGTGGAAGGGCACGCTGGAAATGGGAACGCAGTGCGCAGGTCAGTTCAGGACTTTGCTGTGGAGCCCAGTGACACTTACTACTAGGCATTCAATGCATTGCGCACAGAGTGCAAGTGTAGCAAAGTCCTCTCTATGCCTACGAGACAAGACTGAGTCAACTATCAAGGGACAGGTTGATGTTTACATGCAGAGAGAGGCCGGGACAACTTGCATACCCTTCAATTGACTTCCGATAAACTTCCTCCTCCACTAGAGTTAGGGCCGTTTAGGGCCTAATTCTGGAGTTCATGGAGTTGGAAGTTTAAAGATTTTAGCATTCATGGCCACAGCGAGCTGATGAGCCACCGAATTGGCATGAATGCATCAAGTTAGCCAGGGGCCTGCAAAAACATTATCATGGAATTGGTTGCAATCTACCGGTAGTCTAGAGGTGTTCGATCCCTCACTGCAGTCACTGCACTGCATTTCTCTGTTTGACATCAACCACTGACAAGCGAGAAAAAATTCAATACACTGCGCTACATGCCTACTGCTCCCACTCAACACACCTCCAATGTCCTACCCATGCAATGCACTGGGTTCCTACTAATGCGTTTTAGTCTGACCAACTGCACCTATCTAGCACCAGCAGACACTGCCCTGGCCGTCACAGTTTGGTAGTGAAACAGATACTGCACACACCCGTTGGGTTCTGCACCATTCATACAATGTGCAAAGTACCTGTTCACCAAATTTTTAGCATGCCATGCACTCATCCCCACCCGACTTGATGCCCATATAACTCACCATGAGCTCCAAAGGAGCGGGGCATGTTCTCCTCTCATGCGGACATGGAACGATATGGCACGTTAGTATGGCATTTGAGCGCCGACTCACAAAACAGAGCAACTGTAAGACCTGGGGCTCCCAAAGGCTTGCATTCCAACAAACAGTACTTCTAAGCCTCATTGGTTTAGTTGTTTGAGTTTGCTTCAAACTCTCATAACACCGTGCGATAAGGGTCGGAAGGTCTATGTGCTAAAATGATAGTGGTAGCACCCATCTGCAAATTGTCCATGATGAATCCTCTTGGTGGGCTGTACAAACACTGTGAACTTCACAGTATCCGCAACCACCTACCAAAATGAACAAATCATGGAAGTCTTGCAGAGGTTTCATGACCATGGCATCCGGGTGGGGGGAAGTGGACGTGCAAGGGCCCTGGCAAACACCTGCATACAACAAAAAGGCACATTGCTTTGGTCTACAGGTGCATCATAGTTATGACTTGCTACCAGTGTCTTTTGTTGAGCTGCAGCTTAGGTTGTGGCAATCATCTACTAGGGCTTAGGGATTAGGCTTCACAGTTTAGGGGTCAGGGTCATGACATCCTGGTATTCCGACTGCATAAACACTAAACAAAACACGCACAATATCCATGCAGATTATCACTTTTACTGGGTCAGCTCAGACAGGAACCGGGCTGCGGGTAGGGATCGTCGCACCTGGGATACCCAAGATGCATAAACATGATGTTGCTCAAGCGCATTGACACGAGCACTCAGGTCGTGAGACGCACTACATGCACCTAATTGTTGAGATTCAATATAAGCTGTAGACTGTTGTTAGGTCGCACACATAGTCAAGCAATAAGCAGGCTCCTAAAACGGCAGTGAGATCCGCAACAGTTCTTGGGACTCTTTTTTGCAAATGAGGGTCTGCCTGTAGGCTTGACGATTGCTTTAAATGTGCCCAGCAGCAGCAGCAGCAGCAGGAGACCAATGCATGTTAGCCCTAAACTATTAAGCCACAGGCTCCAGCAGGAACATGGAGGATGCTCTGCCCGTGCCTAACACCAACAGCACCACAGATGAACCAGCCCAAAAACCATACTAGGTAGCAACTACTCAGCAGCAGCAGCAGCAGCAAGAGCCCCTGCACTCCTGCTGCACCGCTGCTGCTAGTCCTACTCCCAACCCTTAGCACCAGCAGCAGCACAGAGCCCACCTCCACTCCAGGCTTGCTTCAAACCGTACTCCAAACCCAAACACTTACATCTGTGTGAATTGCAAAGCAAGTGAGGCGCTGCATCCAACGCAGCAATGGATATCTTGAAAGAAAAGCCTACAGAATCTACAGGTACACTAAAGTCACATACATGCGTCCAACACCCCCTGGACAGAATGATGCTCCACAATCAGCAAACCTCCAGCCCCAGGATTGTAAAGCAGCAGACACAACCTGCCCAGTAGAAGCCTCATGTCCTCATGTAAACTGCACTGCACCCAATGACCCACACAGCCAGCATGAGGCCCATGATCGCACTGCTGTCACCTGCCAGGCTAGGGCCACCCACCCCCAGACCGTGCCCAATGCGCCCTTCGTAAGGAAACCAAAGCTAGGACAGAGTGCATGTCACCATAACACTTGCTGCAACCCGAGGTGTCAAGGGCAATGCCAGGCTTTCAGAGCACTCTGCCCTGAGGGCCTCCATCGACCCGAAGCCCGCACTACTTATGAGCAACTGCATGGACTGGCACACCACCAAGTGCAGCTTACAGGCTGCCAGCAATCAAAAAGTGCCTGGGTGTACTGCCCCACCTACCTGCTGAGTATGCCTAACCTGGAAGACAGGCTGATTCCCCTTTGGGTCAATGATCTCTTTAACCTCCTCCAGGACAATGTACATGAGCAATTATACCTGGCAATGCCAGCCAAAGACCCTCCAGACTTGAGCGTGCGTCCTTGCAGAGGCTGGGCCTGGGTCCCTGCAGACTACTTCCTCCGCTGCTTCCACCTAGCCTCGACCAAGCAGGCACTTCATGAACAAAAGCTATACGACCGAAGACTGCCCCAAACTGCATGACGATGGATACGCCAACCCATCCCGGCGACAGCAGGCAAGCCAAGCGACCACATGGAGACAGGAGAAACAATGTCCTTACACTACGTCGAGTCGACGCTGGGCAGGTATGCAGTACACAGAGCGGGCTTCAGCAGACAAGATGCTGCCACTGCAGAGCTACTCGGCGAAGAATGGCAGAATGAGAGCCACGGCCAAGCAGATCCTAGACCCAGGGTATATACCACTATACCGCGGGAACAGGACAGTCTGAGAACGTTCTGGATGGTTTAGCCCCGACTAAACCTTGAGGACCTGGGGCGAGGGTGACTGTAGGCTGATAATGTCATGTGTCATCGGTGACGAGAATCTTCCAGCATCTTCTAGTGACACCCGGCTTTGGCGGGATGATGTGTTTTCTCGTATACTTATGCAAGGGCTGGGCCTAGGCACAGCACCTTTTGAGACTCACTTGTGCTATGGACAGCCAAGAGGCTTGGCCAGGTGCTTTTCTCCCACCCCCCCGCCCTGAAACCACTGGGGTTGCTGAAAGATTGCTCCCTGCCGTAGGGGTGTGGGGAGCCACTGGGGTGAGCGGGTACTTGCTTGCTTGCACTGTGGGGGTCGGAACTAAGTGTTATAGTGGGGGGGTCTGGTTTTCATCCCAGGGTAGCTTGCTTAGTTGTCGGCTTGGCAGTTACTGGTCCACCTGCTTT
>OY744508.1:3211992-3275475 GCA_963556185.1 Pseudopediastrum boryanum | reverse complement strand
ACTCTGTGGCCCACAATGGGTTGTTGAGATTGCATTCTCCTCAGTTGCCCATTATCCATTTCTACTCGGATGCAGCGTTGAGTGCTGGTCCTTGCATTGGTGTGTTTTGTGAGGGTGGTTATTTCTCCTTGCATGTGGATGTTTTGTCCGGCCTGGATCTGCCCTTTGCCCCTCCTGATCCCACCAACATCAATCTCTGGGAGGCATATGCCATACTGGTTGGCTTGGTCTTGTTTAGCGAGTTTTTGTCTGGCCGGCGTGTGGTGGTTCATTGTGATAACGCTGCCGCTGTGTCGTGGTATTCCAAGGGTGGTCCTCGGCCCCCTGCTGCTGTGGATCTCATTCAAGTGGCCATGCAATGGGTTGTCGATCAACATATCCGCATGTCTGTCGAGCATCTAGAGGGTGAGCAGAATGTCTTAGCAGACGCTCTTAGTAGGCAGCAGTGGGGCTCCTTCTATGGTCATTTTGCTGACTGGTTGTCTCCTGCTGTTGCCCCTTGGTGCAGATATTGTCTTGACTCCTGCGCTCCGCCAGCTGCAGTCTGAGGCCTTGGTGCTGGAGAGTAAGGCTTTGGCAGATTCTACCCAGCAGACGTACTCCAACCATGTGTTGTACTGGGTACGGTTCTTGCTGGTGTTTGGCTTGGGCAAGTTCCTGCTCCGTCCCAATGAGGCTCTTATGTGTCTCTATGTCTCCTTTTTGGGGAGGTCCGCACACTATGGTGCTCTTAAAACTTATCTCAAAGGGTTGCAGAGCTTCTTGTCCTCGAATGGGTTTCCCGATCGGGTCTGCAGCTGGTTCCATGTGCAGCGTGTGTTAACTGGGCTTAAGCGTGATTCGCCTGCTCCTCGTCGCAAGCTGCCTGTTACCCCGCATATTTTGCTCCAAATGCTGTCGGCTTTGGACTGTTCCCAGCTAGAAGAGGTGATGTTGTTCACTGCATGTCTGCTGGCTTTCTTTGGTTTCCTTAGGAAATCCAATGTGTGTGCAGCTTCGGCTGATTCTACACATGTGCAGCGCTCCTTGTTGCGTGGTGATGTTGTGCTTGATCAGCGGAGGTATTGCCTAGTTGTCAAGCTCCGTTTTATGAAAAACTCCCAGTTTGCTGATGAGAGCCACTCGTTGTTCGTGGCTGGGTTGCCTGGGCACCCGTTGGACCCTGTTTTCTGGTGGCAGCGGTACATTGCTCTGGTTCCTGCTGCCCCCTCGGCATCCGCTTTCTGCCTGCCTGCTTCTGATGATCCCCAGCCGATGGTTCACAGGTGGTTTGTAGAGAAGTTCAAAGGGCTGCTATCTCGTGCGGGTATCAATCCTGCCGAGTATTCTGGTCATTCCTTCCGGCGGGGGGCGGCTTCCTTTTCCTTTCTGGTGGGGATATCTGAGTTCATGATTCAGCATATGGGTGCTTGGAAGTCACAGGTCTACAAGATTTATTGCGACCTGTCCCCCATGCAGAAGCTGGCCGTCCATCAGCGGTGGTTTTCAGCTATGGTCCAGGGTCAACTGGGTGTTGACCTCACTGGCGTCTCTGTTTGACGCGTTCTGTCCCATGGGTTGCTGGGGGTATTGGAGGGGTCTGGTTTTCATCCCAGGGTAGCTTGCTTAGTTGTCGGCTTGGCAGTTACTGGTCCACCTGCTTTGCATGATTGTGCCTGTGTGGTTGGCACATAGCTCCACTGAGAGCGCAAGTCCCCAGAGCACCATTGTGTGCGCCCATATAAAGACTTGGAACTGTATAGTGTGTGTGACTTGTGAAGGGAAAGGGAGCTGGGTATGTTGGACTAGTGGTGTTGATGTGATATGGTTAAGGTGTTGGCAGTAGCAGTTAGGCAAACGAGCAACACAGGTCTGGATGGTTTAGCCCCGACTAAACCTTGAGGACCTGGGGCGAGGGTGACTGTAGGCTGATAATGTCATGTGTCATCGGTGACGAGAATCTTCCAGCATCTTCTAGTGACACCCGGCTTTGGCGGGATGATGTGTTTTCTCGTATACTTATGCAAGGGCTGGGCCTAGGCACAGCACCTTTTGAGACTCACTTGTGCTATGGACAGCCAAGAGGCTTGGCTAGGTGCTTTTCTCCCACCCCCCCCGCCCTGAAACCACTGGGGTTGCTGAAAGATTGCTCCCTGCCGTAGGGGTGTGGGGAGCCACTGGGGTGAGCGGGTACTTGCTTGCTTGCACTGTGGGGGTCGGAACTAAGTGTTATAGTGGGGGGGTCTGGTTTTCATCCCAGGGTAGCTTGCTTAGTTGTCGGCTTGGCAGTTACTGGTCCACCTGCTTTGCATGATTGTGCCTGTGTGGTTGGCCCATAGCTCCACTGAGAGCGCAAGTCCCCAGAGCACCATTGTGTGCGCCCATATAAAGACTTGGAACTGTATAGTGTGTGTGACTTGTGAAGGGAAAGGGAGCTGGGTATGTTGGACTAGTGGTGTTGATGTGATATGGTTAAGGTGTTGGCAGTAGCAGTTAGGCAAACGAGCAACACAGGTCTGGATGGTTTAGCCCCGACTAAACCTTGAGGACCTGGGGCGAGGGTGACTGTAGGCTGATAATGTCATGTGTCATCGGTGACGAGAATCTTCCAGCATCTTCTAGTGACACCCGGCTTTGGCGGGATGATGTGTTTTCTCGTATACTTATGCAAGGGCTGGGCCTAGGCACAGCACCTTTTGAGACTCACTTGTGCTATGGACAGCCAAGAGGCTTGGCTAGGTGCTTTTCTCCCACCCCCCCCGCCCTGAAACCACTGGGGTTGCTGAAAGATTGCTCCCTGCCGTAGGGGTGTGGGGAGCCACTGGGGTGAGCGGGTACTTGCTTGCTTGCACTGTGGGGGTCGGAACTAAGTGTTATAGTGGGGGGGTCTGGTTTTCATCCCAGGGTAGCTTGCTTAGTTGTCGGCTTGGCAGTTACTGGTCCACCTGCTTTGCATGATTGTGCCTGTGTGGTTGGCACATAGCTCCACTGAGAGCGCAAGTCCCCAGAGCACCATTGTGTGCGCCCATATAAAGACTTGGAACTGTATAGTGTGTGTGACTTGTGAAGGGAAAGGGAGCTGGGTATGTTGGACTAGTGGTGTTGATGTGATATGGTTAAGGTGTTGGCAGTAGCAGTTAGGCAAACGAGCAACACAGGTCCAGGGAACTTCAACAGGAGCTTCTTGCGAAGGGCTCAGCCTTGTCCCTCCCCCTATGCCAAGCATGCAAGGTGCAGGCAAGACTTTTAAAGCACCACAGACACGCGGCCCAAAAGCTCCCCACACGGTAAAGCGCAGGTCGAAGCCGGAGCAGGGTATGCGACGAATCGATGCAATGCTTAGAGCAGCAGTCCCTGGAATGGCCCCTGGCAATGCACCGACCAAGCAGAAGCCATTTGAGACAGCTGCCCCACAGCCGCATAACATCGCAGCAGCCCCGCACATCTCCAGAAACGGTCCCCAACACCGTCCGGACCCCCTTGTCGAACCTGATAGTGAGGACGAAGATGTTATAATGATCGATCACGATATGGAAGGCCTCAGCGAACCTTGCCATAAACCTTCCAGTCCCAATTGGGGAAATGCAGATTTTCAGCGTCAGGTTAGTCCCACCCCACACACACAGTGGGTCACACCAGAAACCGTAGGACTGTACTGCCAAGCGCAAGATCGCGGGAACTGCGCACTGCATGCACTCAATGCTATGGCAGGCAGAACAATCATCACTCCAGCTGAAGCCCAAGCACTACTCCGACATCCACAAGTCCCAAGACCAGCCGACAGCGATAGGCCTGACTGCAATGCCGACGGCTGGTTCAGATGGGAGGCTATCAACAAGCTCCTATACTACACAACAACTATAGACTTGACCCTTCTTGTCCTAAGGAACCCTCAAAACCACCCACAGCACTCTGCCAGTACTAGCTCAGCAAAGGCACAGATACTCGCCCTGGCACCGCAAGGATGTAATGCGTTGTTCCTGCATAAACCAGGCCACTTCATATGCTGGAAACGCAGCCCTATAAACGGCAAATGGTACAGCCTGGACTCGATCCCCTATGTAACAACACGCAGAATAAAGGAGTTGACTGATGCCGACTGGGCAGCATTCAATGGCACGATCAGTACAACCATAGCGGCTGACGCATACCTCCACAACGCCACTGGATTAACTCTGTACAAACGTAGGTATACACCGCCCCCGGCAAACAGAAGTCACATGCACTATGTGGACCTAGCAGGAATTGAGCTCCATAAAGCAGGCCCCACTCAGCGCCCTGCTGCTGCATGGATTGATGAGGATACAGAACGAGCCCGCGCCCGGGCCCAGAGAATAGCACAGGCCCGAGCAGGCACATCTCAGCAGCTTCCCAAACGCAAGCCTGCACAGCGTGACATAGCACCACACATAGCCCAGGCTGCCCTGCAGCCCTCCCAGACCCACAAACAACCTACCACGACCCAACAGCAAACAGAGGCACGCCACCCTCATAGCCCCTGGAGGCTCGCAACCGCATTAAACATTAGAGTGTGCAGTCAAATTGCCAGTCACTGCGGGCTGCATGCATTAGAAGCCATGGTAGGACAGGTCATTGCCACTCCACGAGAGGTCACCAAGTACCTTCAAGAGACCTGGCCTGCAGGAGAGGATAAAGAAGGGCAGGAGGGTGATCACTATTCCACACAAGGCAACTACTCAGATCTTGCACTACAACGCATCCTGTATTGGTTCTGGTGCAGGAGGGCTTGCCAAGGAACTGAATTCTTGGAGATGCACGTGGTCTCTGGCCATGAACAGCTGCAAAAGGGCAATTATAGCGAAGCAATAATACAACTGCTACACCAGGCTGAGGCTTTTATGGTAAATTATACAACAAATCCATCCGCTGGGCAAGATAGTGGCAGGCACTGGCATGTTGTGAGGAAGGGAAGGACTGACAAAGGCCCTACACCAGACTGGTATCTTGTTGACTCCCTAGACCAGGCTGTGCATCCAGCCCAGGTGAAAATAATGACAGAGGCCGACTGGAAGGATATCCATGGCACTTTATACATCATTAAACAAAGCACAGAAAAACAAATGCTAGACTCATGTGAATTCACAGATGAGGAACTACTGGCACATCAACAGTGACTTGCAGGAGAGGAAGCACGAGCAGCTCACACCCATGTCAGAGAGCAAAGCGACCCCCCGCATCTGCTTATTATAGAGCAGGATCAAGCCCAACGGTCGGGCCTCACCCAGACCACCCTTAGGAAACGGAATAAGAACCCACCAACTGAGCCTGGGCAGCGCAACAAGCCTAAAAAGACCAAGGCACCAACGACAGCCAAAACTAATGACAACTCATCCAGTATACCAGACATACAAAACTATTTCCACAAGCAAGCACAGCCCACAGCGCACACTCAGGAGATATTGCACCCACCCATACACTCACAACAGGTACAGGGGCTCTGCACAGGGACCCAATTGGAAACTCCCAATAAAGAGAGTGCTACCATCCCCACGCTGAAAGTAATGACTCTTAATGTGAGGGGGCTGTACTCGAATCTTGAAGATGTGCTTGATGTGCTGCAAGACCACCAACCTGATGTGCTCGTTCTGACAGAAACCAAACTAACAAGAAAAGCATGCAGCCAGGCATGCAAACATCTCAGTGGCCATGGGTATATACAACGACACAGCGCATGCCAGTACAATCCTAGAGCAGGAGTAACCCTACTAATCAACAAGAGCTTTGCAGACCTGGGAACTGTTGAAACAATTGACATCCCCGGGGACCTTGGTGGTTACATAAAAGCAGTGCAGCTTCGCATGGAGGTCTCTACACCGTTAACAGTCGTTGGGGTATACATGCCTACCAGCCATCCCTCAGACAAGATTGTCAGATCCCAAATCTACAGGAGAATGAAAGCACTGACAGAAAAAGCCAATGACAAAGAGGAAGGTCGCCACAACATAATATTTGCAGGAGATTTCAATGCAACACTGAACAATATGGATAGAGCAAGTGGCAATACCAACCCAATGGACAACGCTCACCAAACACAGATCAAGGAAACAAAACTCTATACGCTGGACCCTGTCCAGGCTGGTCACCCCAGGAAATACACATGGAGAAAGGGATCAGCTGAACAGCTGGCAAGCCGGATTGATGACATGTTCACAAACAATGAAGCCCTTCCAGCCTCTGCAGTCACACAGATATGGGATATGACCGGCAAAGGCACAGATCATGATCTCTTGGAGGTCTGTGTTCCCTACCACAAGCTCAACATGCTCCCACCCCCACCAATCACAACTGACAGTGCCGAGAAAGCAACCCTTGAAAAACTGAAACGACTGAAGAAACTCACAAAGGAGGAGAGGGATGGCCTCAAGATTATCGTGGAAGAAAGGCATGGTCTAGCATACCACCAGCTGAATGACCAAGTCCAACACTTACTGCTCAACGACGTGTACCCACACTGGGAGCGCCTATCTAATGGAGACCCCGCAAGCATGGAACCCCTCCGGACCCTCTGTCTCGGAACTGCAGCTGATCCCGCCGCCCAAAGGGAGCTTATGGAAGCGCTGAACACTCAGATGGCTGACCTGCTGCTGCAGACTCGGGACACCATGCTATCAGAAGGCCCAACCACCATGACCAACCCAACAGGGCACCACTATCGGCCCAGACTTGTGGCCCTCCAACGTGATGGCCTGATTAAGTTACGAAAGAAGGTAGTCCAAGCATTGAGACAGGAACACGTGGAGGAAACAGAGCTGCCTGCAGACGTGTGTAAAGCACTTGAAGCACTGAACACAACAGCTGAGCGCAGTGGCACCTCTCCTCAACCCCTAAAAGCCTCTCTCAAACAAATTAAAACCAAAATCCGCAAGGAACTACGGATCATTGACAGTGAGCACCAGACAAAGCGTAAGCAAAATGCCATTGCCAAAAGGCAGGCACTGTATGACCAAAGGCAGAAGATAGGCAACCAAATGATCACTGGCCAATTCAAGGGGCGCAACAGCATGCAGCTTAGGGCAATAAAAACTGGAGAAGACACAGTAGTTACAGACCCAAAGGGAGTCCTGGAAGCCATCACAACATATTACACGCCCAAGCTGATGCCAGCAGCAGGTGCCGGTAGCAAAACTGGACTGTACCACCCATCAGAGCAAGCAAGGTCATATCCCTGGCTACAACCCAACGCCCCAGATACCTTTGACCTGAACACAGCCATCACTAGCGGTGCTGCTCCACGACGATGGCTGCACAATGAAATAAGGGACCAGCAAGCTTTTCAGGCCTGCCTCAAATCCCTGGCTCGCGGCAAGGCCCCGGGACCCGACCAAATAACAAATGAGATGCTGAACATGCTGCCTCCCCAAGGACAAGACCTCCTACACGGTTACATCCAATTGATGTGGGCAACAGGCTACACCCCTAAAGCATGGAAAGAGAGCACCACAGTGCTCCTGTTCAAAAACAAAGGCACACCCCTCAAACTGCAATTCTACAGACGCATTGGCCTAGAGATGACAATATACAAACTATGGACCAGAATGATCACATGGGTCCTTGCTGACTATGCCGAAAGACACAACATTCTGAGCTACACCCAGGGTGGGTTCCGAAACAAACGAACCTGCATGGACCAGCTGGAGCTGTTCACCCTCTTGCTTGAGGATGCCAAACTGACCCGGAAAGACATCTATCTCCTTATGGTTGACTTTTCCGAGGCTTTTGACACAATTGACCATGACAAGCTGCTGCAAATCATGTATGACCTGGGCTTCCCGACAGATGCCACAGAGGTGGTCAAAGACCTGTACACGGGTGCAACAACAGCATTTACAACCCCATTCGGGAATACCGAACCAATGCCCATGGACAGAGGGACAATTCAAGGTGACAGCCTCTCACCGTTTCTGTTCATTTTATATCTGGAGCCCCTGCTACGCTGGCTAAGGGTAGGTGCCAGAGGATACATCCCAGGTGCATACAACAACCGAGATACGCTTTTCAAACTGAAACAGCAGATCCCAGATGTCACATATGCGGATGACCTGAACCTGATATGTTCATGCATTGGGGATTTAACCAGCCAAGCTGACAAGGTCACCCTGTATGCTGACTGGGGACACCTAAAAATAAACAACACAAAGACCCTCCTCACAGGTGCCAGATATAGGGCTGACGCCAAAGACCCTTTTAATCTGGAGAAGCTCCGGTGTAGCCTAACTGATGTGAAGGTCCAACGATCCCCTGCAACACTCCACGACCCACGAAAACCGTTCCGTTACCTGGGCCTGCAATTCACCATGCACCTTGACTGGTCAGCCCAATATCAACTGACCAGGGATACCATTCGAGACATGTGTCACATCATGAAGCACTCATACGCTACAACCTCCCAAAAGATGCGCACCCTGAATACATGCATACGGACAAAAATTCGGTATGCATTCTGTGTGGCCCCTTACACCAAAGCTCAGCTCAAAGCGTTAGACAGCCCCCTCTGTAGGGCAGCCAAAGAAGCATATGGTCTTCCAAACAGTACTGCCACGGCAGTAGCACATGAAGACGTCAGTAAAGGCGGTCTAGGGTGCCCCTCCCTACTAGCAGAGTACAATACTGTACAAATACAGCGGTTGACAGAGGCTCTCAATGACCCCGGACCAGTGGGAGAGCTCAGCCGTACACGCCTGCAGACAGATGGCAGCTGCCTGGACAAACTGACAGCAATGGCTCGCCCTGCCCTAACACACCACAGCCTGAGGCTGAGGCAGGTGATTGCATGCGCAAGCATAGATGTCGAGCTCAAAAAGCAGGGACTTGGCCCAACAGAACTACCCGATACCAGCCCACTCTTGCAAGACCTGCAGAAGATGCAGGCACTTGCAAGCCCCCAACCACCAGACCTCCTCCTAGCTGACCTTCACCAACTCAGACAAGTAGGTATGCACCGACTTCAGGACATTATGTCTTCCACAGGTAGAACTGTCCTTACAACACGACAGCTCATGTTGAAACTGGACAAGGATATCACCGTTAGGACGCTGACCGCTTTTAAACGTATTGCATACATGCTCACTCTCCCGCCAGGCATCACAAAAGAAACCTACTGCAGCAGGCCACCTGTGCAAGCAGGACATGGTGCAACAATCCATCCGGAGTATGCAAGGCTGCTGAAGTTCCACAACCTCATCGATGACATAGACATACGCAATGCACCTCTCCCAGCATTGTGGGCTGCACAGACACATGCCCCAAGCACAGAGCAAGCCCTGACAGAAATTCAGGCTTACCTGTCCTCACTCAGCGCACCACCAAGAGGCCACACTAAAAGCAGCAGTGTGCGCCAGACTGCAACAGACATCACAGCCCCACTGGTGTACCGAATAGAAACAGGCTATCACGTTTACCAGCGAATCAAGAATGAGAAAAGACAGCCCTTCAAAGATATGCGAGAGCAATTATATAACAACTTTGCAGAAGGGCAGGACCAAGTAGAAGGTATAGAAGGTCTGGCAGTGGCGGCACGCCACACCGGATGAGGGCAAAAGAGAAAGAAAGTAGCAACACAGAACCAGGTCATTGTGCGATGGGCCCCAACAGTTATGCAAGGATGGGTGGTGGAACTGGCTAAGCAAAAGGGCTATCACATTGATGATGCTCCAGAGCACGCTCTACAGCCAATGACCCATCATGAAGTCTGCAACACACCAAACCTCCCGACTGAATGCTGCTGTCCTAACGCCCACCTGCCAGCACGACGAATCCCTGCACGTACAACCCTAGCACATTGCAGCATATGTAGCAGACGATATCATATTGATTGTCTCCCGCTAACCCATCGTCCTGCAGGGGACATATTGGAAGAGGATGTCACGACAGGCTGGACCTGCATTGAATGTAACAGGGATCAGTATGCCACTAAAGGCCTCCCTCTTGATATAAGGCACTACAACGTACATTGGAAGCCAAGTCGAGAAAGTGAGAGTGACCTCATCGCACATAATCCAGTTGTTGCTGAGATGATTGCTGCTTACCGGTTGCAACAGGCAGCAGCAGCAAATGACCAGTCCCCGGCAACTCCTGCACTTGGCGAGCTGGCTCAAGCTCAGCAAGGGTTATCGGCACTGCAGCAACAAGGCGACTACTACCCCGATCACCCTCAAAGATACAACATCAACATTGGACAGCAGTACAGCAACCTTTTCGACATGGACACATCACCAATGAACCCCCATGCTGATATCCACCCCACAGGAAGACACGAAGTCTTTATTAGAGAGGTAGAGATGTGCATAGATGGACAAATGTGGATAAAAACGCTCGCCTGCATATACACACCAGATGGCAAATGTCGTTACACCCTCACCCCTGAAAGGACAGCAATACTGTACCAACAGTACTGCCACAGCACTCGCCACAAACCAAATGTTATGCGGAAGTTGAAGGCAGGTACCTTTCCCCAAGAACTGTATGCCCTCATGTGCAGGTACAGAGATGGAGCACAGATCAAAGATCACAAAGCCATTAGGAAGGTCCAAATAAAGAACCACTGGGCCACTCCCCCTGAGGTGTATGAGGCTCTCAGGCAGCTCACAGACATAACAAAAGAGAGATTCGCAAGCCCACTCAATTACAACCCAACATTTACGATGTACTGGAGCGCCCACAAAAGGGACCAAATCTTTGGGGCGAAATGGGATAGCTACAGATATAGGTGGACCGGCGGAAGCGTGCACAACCCAGAGTATGAGGATGAAGACCTGAACAAGAACATGGCTACTGCCATAGCAGCGGCCCGTAACACAACAGCCCCTGTCTTTGGCATACATATCCTGCCTGCCTGGTCCGATGCAAACAGAACTGCCTACCTTGCATGGCTACAACACTTCCCAGAAAACTGCATGCATCTCCTACAAATACCCCGAAAACACTTCAGGTTCCAGAAACCCACAACTTGGGAACGGGGCGACATGTATGCAGGAAACCCTAGATGGGACGTAAATATCATTGTCACAGGCAACGCAAAGGGTTTTGAGGCCCACCTCCCTTACTGGGAGAGCGGCTACATGACCAGGTTTCTGCAAACGCTGCAGGATGCCATTAATCAGTCCCTGCCGGACGACAAAGAGATACAAGACATCAGCATGTACTACAACCCCCCAAGCAGCAATGCCCCGCCCAGCACATCTCATCAGCCAACATTGCTGACGCCAAAACAGCTCAGCAAAATGGGTTACCCCAAACAAACAAACGGCTCTGAGTCCCTCCGGGACGATTCAGCCACCAGTCAAGACCCTCCAGCCATGGTTGACGCCAGCACTACACTGGATGACCTGGAAACGCAATTAGCCACTGCCCTACCAACAGCCCCACCCCTCCGGTACAATTGGAAAAACTATGCCTACACAGATGGTAGCTACAAGCAAACAAGCCACAAAACATCACCAATGGATGCAGAGTGTGATGCCCCAGGCATAGGGGCAGGGGTGTACTTCCCCCCACAAGCAGCCAATGAGGACGATGAACGTGGGGTTCCAATTGTCCCTGCAGGCGACAGCCATCCCCAGAACACCATAAACAGAGCAGAACTGGTTGGTATCCTTGCTGCGCTGAGGCATGGAGCCCACATGATAGCCACCGACAGCCTCAGCTCAATGTACCAAATCAAAAAGATGCTGAGACGCCCACAACATCTCCTAAATCACCAGCACTGTGAGCTAATTAAAGAGATAGTAACCGAGATCGTCAACAGGGGACTGAGGACAACCCTTCACAAGGTCAAGGGCCATGCTTCAATTATCGGTAATGAAAGAGCGGACGCAATCGCTAAGGCGGCTGCGACAGGGGACACCTCCGACTATGAGGAATGTGAGAAGTACGAGAGTCCTAGTAACAACAGGTTGACCCAATATTGGCCGCACAAGACCCAATGGAACAATCGTTGGTCACGGACCAATAATGGGCAGCGCACGTTAATTGACCGTTTCAAGCGGGTGAACCCTTTGACAGACCTTCACGACTCGGTACGTCATTACTGCCACCAAAAGAGTCGCTTTGGGATGGCAAACAGAGCTACCTGTTATTTCGAGGCTTTTAAAAGGATTGAGGAAAGACTGGACCTGCCTGCTAGCAACGAGTACATGACCTCGGGAAAAATCAAGTATGCAGAACGTAAAACCGCTTTGCGCTACCGGTACGGGACCATGTGGACAAGGAAAATGGCCTATAGGTGTGGACATGCACCTAGTAGCAAATGTCTCCTGTGCGGTGACGAGGATGGCGGACACCACACAGCCTCAGGATGCCCAGCTTTGAAAAGAATGTACATCAACAGGCATAACAAGGTCGGCCGACTAATCATGACAAGAGTGTTAAGGGGACGCAAAGGAGCATTTGTCATTCAAATGGACCTTGGATCAACTGAAAACTGTGCAGAAGACGGCATCATGGCCCACCAGTCTAGAAACATCCCGTGGGAACTCCTTCCAAGGGGACTAAAGGAGGCAGTGCAACAAGCACAAGGCACCACCGACAAGCGCCCTGATGGTATGCTCTACAAACCCAAGAATGGAAACAACCCAGCAGAGTACTGGATAATAGAGGTCAAGATCTGCAGGGATTCAGACCCAACAGGCCAGCAAAGCAAAGCTGATTATCAACACCAAGTACTCATTGACAAAATCAAAGACATAGACCCCACTGCCAAAGTATGGTACTATCCCTTGCTTGTCGGAGTTGCAGGCACCATATACAACAGTACCACCATGAATCTTCAAGCCCTCGGTATCAAAGGGCAAGCTCTAAAGCAATGCATTTCAGAAGTACATACTGCAGCAGTTAAGTCCTTACACAGCATATACACAACAAAAAGAAAACTGGAAAAGCCCAAAGAGCCTCAATGGCACAGGAGGAACTACAAGAAAGTAAGCTAACAAAGGCGGGTGGGCGGAAGCCCACCCACGGATGTAACTATCCTATGGTAGGCTGGCCCAGTGTAATCCTTACACCAATGGGCCCCTCCCTTAATCTTACGCGGGAGGGCACCTCACGCCCCTCCTTGCGTAGCTCTCTCTCTCTCTCTCTACATCTGTGTGAGGGTCCGAGGAGGATGTATGTGCTTGGTGTTGGCAGTAATAACCCTCTATAAGGTCCATAACTTCATATGATGAAATGATCTCCTCACGGCAAGCTATGCAAGACCTTGCAGAGAGTTTCCACCACCATCATGAGGGGTAATTTACCAACACGATAGACATCATCCAATTACATATTCCTAGGGCAGAAGACTCCCAACTACTAACAACGCAAGTGCACCAGTCTGAGGCAACAGCACACAGGGGGGACCTTCCCACAAGCAGCAGCAGCAGTAGGAAGCAGTAGAAAGTCCGGATATTCCTGGTGCAGCGCCGCTGCTACCTAGCTTGACCCCCACTACTGTAGCACCATGCTAGCATCAGCAGAGCCCCCACTAGCCCCATCCCATTACTGGACCCTACTCCCAGCTCCGGTGGCAGCAGCAGGAGTATCCCTACCATCCCTCCTGCAGGCTTCCGTCTTCGTCTACTGCCCCTACCAGGAGCACCAGCACCAGCTGGGCCCCTCCCCCATCCCTACCAGCCCCACCCCTTCCACCCCCTTCACAAACCCACCACCACCCTTCACCGCAAGAAGCAGCAGTAGCAGCACACAGCAGTGCGGGAGGTCCAACAGGATCCATACAGCCAAGGTGGAGTCTTGCACTGCCCCCTATGTCCTCTGCACCAATATCCCAAGGTCTCTACAGGAGGGTAAGGGGGAATGCACCACATGTGCTAGGTTCGACCGCCTCTTCCTTAAACCTACGCAGGGCTAATGCCCGGCAGCTATTCACTCACTAGACTCTGGCCACCACATCACTACTGCTAGGTACTATATTTGATTATGTTTCCAGTTCCTTGCTATGTCCACAACTTTGGCCCCAAAGATGCACCCACATAGCAAGAAGCTGGAGATCACTGTTAGAGACAACAGGTAGCAGTAGTGGTTGTGTGGAAGTCTGCCAGAGTACATTGGCCCTTTCTAGGGAGCTGATGGACCAGCAAAAACTATGTGCCCCAACTGCAGAGCAAGCAGTGATATACGTTTGCAGGCACGCTCACTGTTGTTACCCAGGGTCAAAAGATATGTTTTGGCAAGTGAGCACTGTTGGGTCGGGGGGATGCTGCAGAGGTTTGCTTTTATGATGGCGGCGGGGGTGGCACCCTGCAAGATATTCACAATGGGTTCACTTGATGAGGTGTACTTGATGAACAAACAGATACTTTGCCCCCGCTGCATGATAATGATCTTGTCACCTACGGTACCCAACTGTTCGCCCTTTGCTGTGAACTAGGGTACAGAAGGGCCTGTCACTTTGTGGCATTCATGCAAGTATATGGAGATATGTAAGCAACTTTGAGGGGGGAGGGGGAGTAGCACAAGGGGATCAGATTTTGCACGCAAGGTGGACACAAAGCGCCCACGACGCATGAGCTACTAAAGCCGTACAGCTTGTTGTTGAGCGGACAGTTACTCTTTGGAAAAGCGAGGAAACCGCAACTCCTCTCATGAATTGATAGACTTGTGTGCGGTGCTGTCACTACATATTGTAGTTCCAACCAACACTACGAACTGGCCAACAGCTATAGCCACAGCAGCAGCACCAGGATGCTGGTGCATGTTACCCAGAAACCAGTCAGCCACAGCTCCAGCAAAAACATGGACAATATGGAGGATGGCCTGACCATGACCAGCCAACCAGTGTTCCCAACTGGGGTTTAGGGATTAGGCTGTAGGGTCTAGGTGCACCGAGGTGAAGGTGCACCAGACTTGATACTGCGACCACACCCTAGGTTGGACCTCACCCGGCTAGCAGCAACAGCATGTGCTTGGCGATAGTGATGGAGGTCGGGGGCACCCATCTGCAAGTCGTCCATGATAAATCCATTTGGTGGGCTGTACCAGAACTGTGAACTTCACAGAAACGGCGGACTTGCACACCAGGAAAATCCATCATGCCGCATGATAACATCGATGTTAACGCCTATGTTCACTCTACATTGAGTGGCGTACAATTAAGGAAGTAGGCCTATTGAAAGATGTTTCCCCCCTCCAGAGCATAACCCCAAAAGATCCAACTCATGCACAACAATCCACTCCAATCCAACAACCTCATTCTTTGATAGTGCTACACCAGATTTGAGACGGCGACCACTCCCTAGGTTTGACATGCCCAACTAGCGGCCTCAGCAGCAGCAGCAGTGGGCAGACCCTGCACCCCACAGGTAGAACACAAGCACTTCTCACTGCTGCAGCACTGCTGTTAGTCTCTGCAACCCCCACCAACAGGGCCAGCATATTTAGCACAGACCCCCCCCCCTTCATTACTCCCAGCTCCCATGGCAGCAGGAGGAGGTATCCCTGGGAACCCTCCCCACTACCTCTACTACACCCCCACCCCCTCCCCTTGGGCAGCACCAGCACTAGCCAGAACACTTGGCTCCCACAGCATCCCTACCAGCCCAGCCCTCCCAATGTGACCATTCTACAACCTCCACCACCCCTACCCCATCAGCAACAGTGGAGGGACCAACTGGGGCGATAGAGCCAGGCCGGTGAATGGTTTGGTTTTCCAATCCCCTGGGCATTGGCCAACAGCATTATCACCATTTGATCGGCTCGAACCTAAAAACCCTGTGTCCTTGGTGCCAATATGCTGTAAACTCTTAACTGCCACTTTGCTACTGCTAACTACTATTTATAGTGGTATCCACTTCCTTAGTACGTCCACATTGTTTTGGCAGTGTAGCTTGCTGATGCATCAGCTCCCTAGCCATTAAGCAAGAGCGCTTCAGGGACAACAAAACACTGTGCCCCAAGTGCACCAGCTGCATGATGATACGGATCTAATCACTGACGGCACTCGGCCAACCACCCTTTGCCGTTTTCTTCTCTACACAACAACCTGTCCCTTCACCTTCATGCAGTGTAAAGACATCTGTGAGCAGAAGAGTTTTATAAAGTTATATGTGCTTGGTCTTGGCAGTGGCACCCCAGCTCTGCAGGGTCCATGAGTCTTGTGGTAAGGTTACCTCACCCACAAGACAAAATACGAGACCTCACAGAAGGTTACTAACACCACATAACCTGTTCTTTACCAACTACTGTCACATCATATCAGAGATATCCCCACGGCTGCTAACAGCACTGCAAATGGACCAGTTTGAGGCGACAGCAACACCCAGGTAGGAGCTGACCAGCAGCAGCTGCAGCAGCAGTATAAAGCCCGTATATTTATTCCGCTGCTGTTATCTTTGCCCCAACCGTAGCACAACGCTAGTGAGCATCAGCAGGGCCCCCACTGGCTTACTCACCCCCACATCCCTGCTCGGACCAGCTCCACTAGCAGAAGCAAGAGTTATCTCTAGCATCTCTCCCGCAGCAGAAGGTGACGAAGCACCAGCCCACCGGGCTCCCCACCAACCTGACCCCTCCCACCACCTCCACCACCCCTACCCCAGCAGCAACAGTCTCAGTGGAGCGATCAAGTGGATTCATAGAACCAAGCCGGTCAATGATGTAGGTTTGGACCGGCTCACTACTGTCTAGTACTAGGCGGTTCTCTTGGACAAAGAGTCCGCTGTCATTGTTGAATCTGGAACCATCTAGACCGGCTCACTACCATGGACACCGTGTCCTTCTGGACAGCGTGTCGAGGCTTGACCTAGCGACCAGAGCCTCGTGCTCTGTGCCATTGTCTGTTCCGTGGGGAACATGGGAGCGTAGGGGCCCTGCATATTGTATCTCATTGTAGCCATACTGCACATAGTCAAAATCTAGCATACAATACAATGCAGGTGTGGTCTTTGCTCACAATCTCTGCTCACATTGGCGGGGTCTACACCCAATCTTGGAATGTATGGAGTGTATTGTTCTTTTACTCATCTTTCATGCAACTAAGTCACTCCCAGCCCACTTCATGCCTACTACTCAACAAGAAGAGCAGTGGGGCATTTTAGCATCTCTTGTGGGCGGGGCACGTTGTGATGGTTGGGCGCAAACTCATGGCACACAGCACATGTACAACCAGGGGCTCCCACAGGCTTGCATCTCAACATGTTCTTCCAACCCTCATTGATGCTAGGTGTGTGAAGTTTGCTTTAAACTCAAAAAAGATTACCTTCGTACAAGGGTTCAGGGGTATATTGCCCCGAATTTTTGAGGGGGTTATGAAACACACGGAAAGTTACGACAACCACAGGGACGGCTTCTGACAGCGTGTTAGCGCTAGGGCCCTGGCGGTGACTCCGCGCGACAGCGTTCAGGCAGCCGCGATATAAGCACATTTAACAGGCAGCCCGCAGTAACGCCGTAGCTACTGGAGCGTCCGGGACAGAGGGTTATGAGATGCTGCTGGACGTACCACATGTCGGCACCCGATGCTGTGTCACTACTCCGCATTGGCCCCTCAGTTCAAAGCTTGCGCATTAACCTTCAGCCTTGATCAGCCGCAATAACACATTTAAACGTAAACTACATCTGTATCTTAGCCTATGGTATCCACATGCAAGGCTTCGCTTTAGGAACTCACCCGCAACATCCTCCGAACTACACGGTTGCAAGCAATGGCAAGCTGCAGCAGCAGCCCCATTACAAGCTCGCGCGCGACATTATCAGCTTCATTAGGGTGAAGGCTTCAGCACATCAGAGCAAGAGCGGCTTGCAAATATTCTACCCAGTGCCTTCGATGCAGCCACATCCATCAGCAGAAGCATCAGCGGATTAGCAGCAGTTCACAGGATATTCAACAATGCGCTGCTGATGGGAGGAGATAAATTTCGGGGCACTCACATTGCGCCCCTGGGGCATGTGGCTGTTTATATGCTTCGTCTTGGCGGTAGTAACCAGCTCTGCAAGGTCCATGAGTCACCTAGTAGGGTCACCCTGCTACCTGATTCAGCTGAAGGACATTGCAGAGGGGTACCACCACCATCATGAGCTGCACTACCAACACCGTAATTTTATGTGACATATTTTCAGGGCAGGAGAACCCAGGCGGACAGCACCATGCAGGAATGCACCAGTCTGAGGCGACAGTGGGGCCTAGGTAGGAACTGCCCACAAGCATCCGCAGCAGCCGCAATAGAAAGCAGTAGGAAACCCACAGACTCACACTGCAGCGCTTGTGCTGCCTTTACTACACCACCGGCAGCACCAGCATCAGCAAAGCCCCCACTACTCCTACCCCATTCATCACCTTCCCCCCCTCCTAGCTCCCGTAGCAGCACCAGGAGGTATCTCTAAAAGGCTAAAACCCCTCCTGAAGCTCTGCGCTACCTTCATTACCCCCTACCAGCAGCACTAGCACTAGCTGAGGTACCCTAGACTCCCCCACTATCCTACCACTAGCCCAACCCCTCCCATTCCCATTCACAATTCCCACCACCACCCTTTGATCCAAGCAGCAGCAGCACACAGCAGTGCGGGAGGGGACAAAAATTTACGAGCCAAGCTGGTCACTGGTGGATAGACTCTTTCACTGCCCCCAGTGTCCTTGGCATGCAGGGTGCGCACCTTTATGCTATAGACTCTGACTGCCACACCGCTGCTGCTAACCACTTTATATCTCTGGTGTTGTCCAGTTCCTGGCTATGTCCACTGAGTGGGACCCCACCACAGGGGACACTGCCAAGAAAGTGAACATATCTGAAGATAGCATACACTATCCCTTACCCACCCTGTGCCTTCCAGACCTCTTGCTCCCGCCCCCCCCCCCCAATACCGGGCTGGTGCATAACTGCCATGACCATTTTTGGGTGCGTGCCGTTGATAATTTCATTGTCAACGGGGGCACGCACCCAAATATGAAAACCCTAAACCCCAGGCGTATGGGGCTAACTTGGCAAGTGCAGGGTCCTCTTGTCATCTTGATAAGTACTTTGGGAATGCTTAGCAGCAGCAGCAAGAGCTGCAGAAGGCGGTGTCATGTTGGTCGTAAACTGCGCAGCAGCTGTAGCAGCAGCAGCAGCATCAGGAGGAGGAGGAGGCCAATGCATGCTATCCCTAGGCTGCTCAGCCAGAGCTCCAGCAGTGAACGAAGGACAATATGTTGTGCTCATGCCCGACCCCACCTAATGGCACCGCATTAATCCACCAATTCAAGACTTCCCCAGCACCCCTACCAACCCGACCCTCCAAATCCCTTCACCACCCAATACCGCCCCTGAACCCAGCAGCAGCAGTGGCACGGAAGGGCCAGCTCGCTTCATAGAGCCGCGCCGGTCAATTGCTGTAGGCATCCAACACCCCAGACAACTACGTAGTAGGTATACCTCTCATATGACCAGCCTTCATTACATTCCGGCTACAGGCCTGCTGCTCATATAGAGACTAATACACCTCTCTTTTAGCATACAATGCACTGGATTCTTAGTAATGCATTTCAGTGTCACCTCTCTAGCACCAGCAAGCAATGGCCTATCACATGCTGTTTGGTAGCCAACAAATACTGCACTACCCGTTGGCTTCTGCAGCATTTTCACAACATGCCAAGTTAGTACCTGTCTTGGCTCCAAGTCTTCCATGCAATGCACTCACTCCCACCCCTGAAAATTTACCAGGTGCTCCAGAGGGGTGGGTGTGTCTTCGCTCCTCTCATTGGATGCTGTGATGGTTGACCTCCCACTCATGGAAAACAGCACATGTAAACTGGGCTCCCAGAGGCTTGCATCCAAACAACAAATTTTATGACCCTCACTGATGTGGTTGTGTGGGTTTGCTTGAACCTCTCCCAGCCAGTTACCTCGCATGAGGGTGACAAGATCCATGTGCTTGGAAGATGGTGGTGGCACCCATCTGCAAGTCATCCATGATAAATCCATTTGGTGGCCTGTACCAGAACTGTGAACCTCACAGATCCGGCAGATTTGGCCACCAGATAAATCCATCATGTGTACTGACATGTTAATGTCTACGCTCATTCTACAGTGAGTGGTGCACGATTAAGGAAGTAGGCGTACTGAAACAGTTTTCCTTCCTCCAGAGCACGACCCCAAAAGGTCCAACTCATGCACAACCATCCACCGCCAACCCACCCGCGTCATTGTTTGACGCTGCACCGTGTGTTCCAGTGTAACCCGTGCTATCTAGCCTGCTAGCAGGGCAACTCTCCCATGCCTTTTGAAAAACACATGTTGCCTGCTTACGCCCTGTAAGTGTGCGATGTATAGGTGCTGCTGCCAAGTTATGACAATACATATGTTCTTTGGTGCGGTGACATCCCCCACAGACCACAAAAAAGGGATATGTGCGATGTGTGACCAGTGATGCAATGAAATGTTCAGCTGATACAGGGGCAAATTGTAACGGACTCCGTTACTTGATACCAGTTGGTCTATAAGGGTGCTTCCTAAGCCGCAACAATACATGTAGATACCTTTTCCGCACGTCACAGGGTCTCCACTACGGAACTAGCCCTGCTAGTGCCATAGTTAAAACCCACACGTGCGAACCAACAGGTCACGGGATCTGCTCACTAGGGACATTACACGAACCCACAGACCACCAGCACATCTCATGCTAGCACAGGCAAAAACACATGTCCTGATCTGAAACCCCACTAAAATCCACAAGGAACCGTCAACACACAGATCTCTGTAGGTGGGGATGCACTGCATGCACACTTCCATGTCCTCCCTCTGCCTGAACTGTCATTAGATCTGATATGGGGGGCCAAGGTCCGCTTTCAAAAAAAAAGTGGTCACTGCCTGGCGGATTCGCACATTTTCCGCGCATCTGAAGCAACAACCGCCAGTACAGTGATTTTTACGACGCTCGCAGTTGGTCGCCACGCCTTGCACGGAAGTGTATCATACCTAGATAAGACTTCGTGCACCGGCAGAACATAAATCCGCCTGGTCGTTTTTCCCGGGACCCGATGCACCCGATGCGCGGGCCTGGTCAACGCACAAGGCTGCACTGTTTAGGGCCGGGGAAGGGTGTGCCCTTACTATTTTAACATAAGAATGCTAATCGATGAGCCTTGGACTGTCTGGTTGAGGCGCAAGGCCCGTATTGCCGGTGTTGCTCGTATTGCCCGGAATCACTTTCTACATACGTAGTGACACAGTTTTTTTTTAAAAAGGCCCGTGGCCCCCCATATCAGATCTAATGTGTGTTCTCTATATATAATGGGTATCATCTGCAGGACATTTTGTACCCTTTCCTGATCGGATTTAGGGTCCCCAACTAAGAGTATCATTGAGGTAAAGATGCAGCAAATTTGAGGCGGCGATCACTCCCTAGGCTTGACGTGCCCAACTAGCCGCCACAGCAGCAGCAGCAGTGAGAAGACCCTGCATCCACAGCAGGAACAGAAGGGAGCTTCTCACTGCTGCACCACTGCTGTTAGTCTCTGCAACCCCCACCAGCAGGACCAGCATATATGGCACATACCCCGCCGCCGCCCCCCCCCCCCCTACTCCCAGCTCCCATGGCAGCAGGAGGAGGTATCCCTGGCAACCATGCCCACTACCTCTACTCCCCCCCTCTCCCACCGGGCCGCACCAGCACTTAGCCAGGACACTTGGCTCCCCCAGCATCCCTACCAGCCCACCCCTCCACCGTGACCCCTTTACAACCCCCACCACCCCTATGCCCATCAGCAACAGCAGTGGAGGGACCAAATGGACGTGCCGGTATAGGGGTGGTGGGGGTTGGTGCAGTTTTCCAATCCCCTGGGCTTTGCCCGACAGCATCATCACCATCTGACCGGCTAAAATCTCTAGGGCCCTGTGTCCTTGGTACCAATATGCTGTAGAGTCTTCACGTTGCTACTGCTAACTACTATTTCTGGTGGTGTCTATTTTATTAGTGTGTCCACAACATTTGGCAGAGTTTTTATATTCCTGACCCATCAGCTCCCTAGCCATTTGCAGAGGGTGCCTGGACCAACAAACCACTGTGCCCCACTAAGTGCACCAGTTACATAATCATACGGATCTAATCACTGACAGCCGACTCGACAGGTTGCCCTTTGACTTTATCTAATTCAAGGAACAACGCTGTCGGTCTGCTTGGATGATGGCGGCGGTGATGGCACTCTGCAAGATGATCATAATGGATTCACTTGATGAGGTGTACTCTAGAGGCACTGTCCTGATATAGTTGTTAACTGCGCTGCTGTCTGCCTAGGGCTGATGTAAGAATTATGCACGCATGGAAGCTTCAACGCATGGGAATGTATACGCAACCAGCCACACAACCGGTTTTGCCTTTTTACCTTCATCAGGTGCAAAGACTGATATGCAAAACCATGCTGCAACTTCCAATACATGCATAACACTCAGAGAGAACAAGCTACCAAACTGCAAACTAAGCTGTAGCTGTGCAGGTAATACACGCTACAACCACAGATTATGCACACCAGGGTTTAAGGTTTAGGGACAAAACCCTTAATTAGGGCCGTTCAAATCCAGAAAAACCCAAAAACAGATGAAATGGCAGTTAAACACATTTTCGCCAGTTTTCACCCCATCCAAACATTCAGTTCCTTTTTGAATGACATGGCTTGGATGTGGGATGCCGCAAACCATGACACATGTCACCCCAGACATGTCATTCAAAAACATGGGCCAGGGCTGGCTAACGCCGATCCCTGACCAGCAAACTCTCAATGTTGCTTTTACTACTTGGCAGCCATCTGCAGCCTTTACTACTTGGCAGCAGCACCAGGATGCCAATGTCTGTCAGCTCCAAACAGCCAAAACAGCAGCTATAGCCACAGCAGGAGCAGCAGGATGCTGGTGCATGTTAGCGAGTAACTGATCAGCCACTGGCTCGAGCAAGAACATGGACAATATGGAGGATGTCCTGCCCATGACGTGTCCGCAACCACTTTCTACAACGAGGGTCCCCAACTAGGGTTTAGGGTTTAGGTGCGGCACCGAGGTGAACTGTGCACCAGATTTGATACGGCAACCGCACCTTAGATTAGACCTGCCCAGCTAGCAGCCCTAGCAGCAGCAGTGGGAAGACCCTACATCCCACAGCAGGAACACAAGGGAGCTTCTCACTGCTGCACCACCAGCTCTTAGTCTCTGCAACCCGCACCAGCAGGACCAGCATGTATAGCACAGACTCCATCCTCCCCGCCTTTACCTCCTCCCAGCTCCCATGGCAGCAGGAGGAGTTGTCCCTGGCAACCATCCCCACTACCTCTACTCCCCCCCCCCTCCGAGCAGCACCAGCACACTTCTCTCCCCCAGGCTCCCCCAGCCTCCCCACCAGCCCACCCCTCCCAACGTGACCCCTTTACGATCTCCACCACCCCGATCCCCATTGAGTGATAGCAGTGGAGGGACCAACAGGGATTCTGGAACCAAACCGGTCCACGGTGTAGATTTCCAATGCACCGGGAGTTGGCCGACAGCATCATCATTATTTGACCGGCTCGGATCTCTAGGGCCCTGTGTCCTTGGTACCATTATGCTGTAGACTCTTCATTGCCATGTTGCAACTGCTAGCTACTTTTTTTGGTTTCCAATTGCTTTGTGTGTCCACAATTCCTTAGTGTGTCCACAACTTTTGGCAGAGTTCTTGCTGACCCATAAGCTCCGTAGCCATTCGCACAGGGTGTTTGCGGGCCAACAGAATACTGTGCCACAAGTGCACCAGATGCATACTGATATGATACAGATCTAATTACTGACAGCACGCGACTAATCGGCCTTGCCGTTATAATCTACAGGCTGTCTTTAGCCTCATGCGGTGTAAGGAGATATGTGAGCAGAGGAGATTATGTTATTATATGTGCTTGGTCTTGGCGGTGGTACCCCAGCTCTGCAAGGTCAATGAGTCTTCCGGTGAGGTTTTTTTGGCATGGAAGCCCTGTGGATCTCGCAGAGGGTTCCTCACTCATGCCATTATGAGCTGTGCTTTACCAACACTGTCACGCTATGTCAGATATGTCCCGCACTTGCTAATAGCACCGTGATTGTGCCAGTCTGAGGCGACAGCACTACCCAGGTAGAAGCTGCCCAGCGGCAGCAGCCCCAGCAGCAGGAAAAGGCCCGTACTCTGTAACTGCAACATTGCAATAGAGGATACTAATGAGCATCAGCAAGCCCCCACTGGCCCCACCCACCCTCCACCCCTGCTCCCAGCCAGCTTTACTAGTAAAAGCAGAGGGTATCTCTAACATCCCTCCTGCAGCAGAAGGTACTGAGGCGCCCCCCCCCCCCCCGGGCTCCCTACCAGCCTCGACCCTCCCACCCACCCCAGCAACAGCAGTGAAGGGATCAACCGGATCCATACAACCAAGCCGCCCCTTGGTGTAGGTTTGCCATGCCCCTCCTCAGAAGGCTGCATTTTGCATCGACGGAGTCGGACCTTACGGCCCTGTGTCCATCGTACCTGTGTGCTGTAGACTCTTCACTGCCACATTGCTGCTGCCTACTACTATTTCTGGAGGTATCGAGTTCCTTGCTATGCCGTTAACTTGGGACGAGTAGCTTGCTGTTCACCTAGCCACCATCCCAGTGGCTGGATGGTTCAGCAAATTCTTTGTCCGTCCCAAGTGCATCACAATACAATCTAGGTTGGACCTGCCACTTACCAGCCACAGCAGCAGCAGTGGGAAGGCCCTACGTTCAGACAGCAGGAGTACAGAAAGTTTTCACTGCTACACCACTGCTGCTAGCTCCACTACCCCCACCAGCAAGACCAGCATATATACCATACCTTACCCCTACTCCCAGCTCCCATAGCAGCAGCAAGAGGGACTCCTGGTAACCCTCCTGCAGGCTCTTCACTACATATACAACCTCCCCCCCCCCACCCCCCCACCCACCCCCCCACCCCACACACACACACCGGAGCACTAGCAAGAACGCTTGGCTTCCCAGCCTCCTTACTAGCCCACCCCTCCCATCATGCCCCCTTTACACCCCCACCACCTCTATTCCCATCATCAGCAAGAACAGTGGAGGGACTAACCTGGATTATGGGACCAAGCCGATCAATGGAATAGTTTACCAATGCCCTGGTTGTTGGCCGACAGCATCATCACTATTTGACCGGGTGAATTTTAGAGCCCTGTGTTCTGGGTACAAATATGCTGCACACTCTTCCCTACTGCAACTTTGCTACTGCTATGAAGTCATTATATTCCTTGCTATGTCCACAACTTGGGGCAGAGGGGTGTATGTATGCCTGGTCTCGGCGGTAGTCATCCGGCTCTGCAAGGTCCATGCATCTTCTGGTAAGGTTGACTCAGCACCACTCAGAATGCTACGGGACCTTGCAGAGCGTCGCTAATGGCGTACACGCTGTACTTTATCAACAATGTCATGCCATATCAGACAAATCCCCACAACTGCTAACAAGGTTCTACAGCATGTTAGAGCACCGCACATGCACCACTCTGAGGCGACATGAACACCCAGGTAGGAGCTGCCCAGCAGCAGCCACAGCAGCAGTAGACAGGGTGTGCCATTTCCTGTTCCAGTGCTGCTGCTACATTGAACCCCACCGTAACACCGTGTTAGCAGGGCCACCATTAGCCCACCCCACAGCTCCACCCCTTACTCCAACTAGCAAGGCGTGTGTGTTTGGATGATGGCTGTGGTAACCAAGTTGTCCATGATGAATCCATCTGGCGGGGTAGCAGAACTGTGAGCCTCACAGACTTGGCACACTTCCCACCAGATAAACACACTATGCACGGGTTGCTTGATCATAGCATCCGGGTAGGAGGGAATTACACTAGCAATGAGCCCCAAAAACCTGCAAGCAACAGGATGGCAGCACAACCAAGGTAGCCAAGAGACCTGAACATGAGAGCAGCCATAGTGGGGTCATTGGACTCAAATGCATGTCCTTGCCAAGCGCAGTGAAGTGGTACATTTTGTTAGATTGTAATTTCGCCAAGCAATAAATTGCAGCGACATGGATTGCAGCAGCTGTGGGTTCCTGAACAACTGCAAAATTACTAGAAGAGCTGCTGGACTTATTTTTGAAGTTTATGTTCCTGGGGTGCAGGGCGGCCTGCGATCTTTGGTAGCTGACTACAAAATACACAACAGCAGCAGGAGGAGGCCGAGGCCCCAATTTGAAACTGCCCACCCAGCAGCCGTAGCAGCAGCAGCAGCAGCAAGAGGCATGATAGCCGCAAACTGCGGAGCAGCTGTAGCAGCAGGAGGTCGAGGCATGCTAAGGGTAATCTGCTCAACCACAGCTCCAGCAATACGTGGAGAATGCTGTACCCATGCCCCAACCCTACTAACAACAGGCACCAGTTTTAAGATTGCAAACTGCACCGGAGGCAGAAATTGCACAGCACCCACACCAGCAACAGCCACAGAAGCAGCAGCAGCAGCAGCAGTACAGAGCCATTCACATCATTGCTGCTGCAACACTACCGCTAGCTGCCCTCCTCCCACGGCAGCACCAGCATTAGCACTCGGAGACCCAACCACCCATCCCACCCCTACTGCCAGATCCATTAGCAGCAGCAGGAGGTCTCTTTATCATCCCTCTTGCAGCAATTTACTGACAACCCGTCCCCACCCCCCCCCTCCCCCTACCAGCTCCATCCTTCCCAAACCCCCCACCACCATCCCTACCAGCCGCACCTCTCCCACCCACCCCCCTGGCCACCGCCCCTGCAGCATCAGCAGGGGAGAGATCAAATGCAACCATAGAACAAACGCGGTCAATAGTGGAAGTGTCCAACGCCCCTAGCATATCAGCTAAATGCATAGATCTTTGACGGGCTCAAATCTCTAGGGCCATGTGTCCGCCTGGCACCAGTATGATGGTGCTCTTCGCTGCCACATTGCCCCTACTATCTACTACACGTGGTGGTGACAAGTTCCTTGCGATGTTTACATCTTGCGACAGAGCAAACTGTTGACTCATCAACTGCCTAGCCATCAAGCTAGCGCTTTGATGGACTTTACAACACCATACTGTGCCCCAAGTGCACCAGCAGCATGATATGAATCTCAACGTCGGCGTTGCTTGCCAGCTCGCCTTAGCAGTGATGTAGGCTCCAGGACTGCTTACCACTTCGGGGTCTCCATGTGGTTTATGGGATATTGCCCCGAATTTTTGAGGGGGTTATGAAACACACCGACCGAAAGTTACGACAAACACAGTTACGGTCGTGGCGGGCCCTAGTAGCGGTGACTCCTCGCGACAGCGTTCAGCAGCCATATAAGGACATTCAGCTGGCACCGCCCATATAATGATGCTATTGGATCGTCCTGGAACAAATAGACATGTGATGCAGCTAGGCGTAAATCATCTGGGTACCCGATGCCGTGTCACTCCGCATCGGTCCCTCCTTAAAAGCTTGCCCCCTCATTTGTAATCTCAATCGGCATCAAGGGAAACGTTTAAAGGCCATTCTATGTTCTAGGCAACAGCATCCACACGGAAAATGTCGCTTTCGTCACCCGCAACTGACATCAACCCCGACCTAGTGCACAACGGCAAGCAATGGCGAGCTAGCGCGGGCCGTTATCAGCACATTCAGGGTGAAGGCTTCAGTACATCGGAGCAAGGGTGGCTTGTAAGTACCCTGCCCAGTCCCTTCGATGTACTTAGCCACATCCGATCCTCAAGCACTTGACAGGTATGCAATGGTGCTCAACCATGCGCTGTTAATGGAAGGAAAAGAAATTCGGGGCACTCACATTGCGCCCCTGGGGCATGTGGCTGTATATGAGTGAGGGGTTTGGCACTAACACAGGGTTTGCAGTTTGCACCCAAATTGGACACAGCCGACACATGACGCATGAGCAACAGCTTATCTAGAGCGGACAGGTCAGCATTCGACTTGGTGGGTGCAAGGCCACCTGCAGCCTCATTACTTGGCAGCAGCACCAGGATGCCAATGTCTGTCAGCTCCAAACAGCCAAGCAGCCAAACAGCAACAGCAGCAGCAGCAGGATGCTGGTGCATGTTAGCGAGTAACTGATCAGCCACGGCTGGAGCAAGAACATCGACCTTATGGACGGTGTCCTGTCCAAAACCAGTCAACCAGGCTCCCCAACTAGGGTTTAGGGTTTTGGGTTTAGCTAGTGCGGCACCGAGGTGAAGGTGCACCAGATTTGATACGGCAAACACACCCTAGGTTGGACCTGCCCAGCTAGCAGGCACAGCAGCATAAGCAGCAGTAACAGCAGTCGGAAGACCCTGCAGGTTCACAGGGGAGCTTCTCACTGCTGCACCACCTGCTGTTGGTCCCTGCAACCCGCACCAGCAGGACCAGCATGTTTAGCACAGACCCCAGCATCCCCGCCTTTACCTCCTCACAGCTCCCATGGCAGCAGACTGAGTTGTCCTGGCAACCATCCCCACTACCTCCACGACCCCCCCTCCCCCCAGGCAGCACCAGCACTAGCCAGCATGCTTCACTCCCCCAGGCTTCCCCAGCCTCCCTACCAGCCCACCCCTCCCAACGTGACCCCTTTACAATCTCCACCACCCATATCCCATCAGTGACAGCAGTGGAGGTACCAACCGCGACTATGGAACCAAGCCCGTCTAAGGTGTAGTTTGCCAATGCCCCGGGCATTGACCGACATCACCATCACTACTTGACCTGGCCAAATCCTTAGGGACCTGTGTCCTTGGTACCATTATGCTGTGAATGACTCTTCACTGCATTTGCTACCGGCTAACTAATATTTCTGGTGGTGTCCAATTTCTTAGTGTCAGTGTCCAGAACTTCTGGCAGAGTACCTTGCTGACCCATCAGCTCCCTAGCCATTGGCAGAGGGCGCTCCTGGACCCAACAAGACACTGTGCCCCAAGTGCATCAGCTGCATAATGATACGGATCTAATCACTGACAGCACTCGAACAATCGTCCTTTGCCGTTAGTTAATCTACAGAGCAATGCTGTCCCTTCACCCTCATGGGGTGTAAGGAGGTCTGTTAGCAGAGGAGGTTATGTTATTATATGTGCTTGGTCTTGGTGGTGGTACCCCGGCTCTGCAAATTCCATGAGTCTTCCGGTGAGGATACTTCCTCATGGAAGCTCTGTGGCACCTCGCAGAGGGTGCTTAGTAATGTCATTATGAGTTGTGCTTTACCAACACGGTCACGTCATGTCAGACATAGCCCCGCACCTGCTAAAAGCACCGCAAATGCATCAGTCTGAGGCCACAGGAACACCCACTGGTAGGAATTGCCCACAAGCAGCAGTAGAAAGCCCTTATATGCGATTGTAACGCTGCTGTTATCTATTCCTTGGCCGTAGAACCATGCTAGTGAGCATCAGCAGGGCCCCCACTGGCCTTCCGCCCCCACCCCTGCTCCCAGCTCCACTAGCAGAAGCAAGAGATATTCTCTAGCATCACCTCCACAGCAGAAGGTACTGAGCCTCCCTGGGGCTCCCTACCAGCCTCACCCCTCCCACCAACCCCCAACCCCTACCCCAGCAGCAACAGTAGTGGAGGGATTAACTGGATCCATAGAACCAAGCTGGTCAATGATGTAGGTCTGCCATGCCCCTGATCAGAAGGCTGCATTTTGCATTGACCGCGTCGAATCTATGGGTCCATGTGTCCATGGTATGTGTCCATGGTAGACTCTTCACTGCCACATGCTGCTGCCCATTACTATTTCTTGTGCAATTCAGTTCCTTGCTATGTCCACAACTTGGGACAGAGTAACTTGCTGATCCATCAGCTCACTAGCGACCATGCCAGTGTCTGGTATGGATCAACAAATACTTTGTCGTAAATGCACCACAGTATAATCTAGGTTGGGCCTGCCCTGCTACTCAGCCACAGCGGCAGCACCAGTAGCAGCAGCAGTGGGAGACCCTGCATTCCCACAGCAGGACTACAGGGAGTTTTGCACTGGTACACCACTGCACCTAGCTCTGCTACCCCCACCAGCAGCACCATCATTATCAGAGATCCCAGCCCTCCTCCCCACCAACTCCCAGCTCCCATGACAACCGGAGGACTCCTGGCAACCCGATTGCAGGCTCCCCAGTACTTATACTACCACCCCCCCACCACCCCTTCCACCCCGGGCAGCACTAGCCAGAAAGCTTGGCTTCCCCAGCCTTCCTACCATCCCACCCCTTCCATTGTGACGCCTTTACAAGCTCCACCACCCCTATACACATCAGCAACAACATTGGAGGGAACAACAGGGTTGAAGGAACCAAGCCGGTGCACGGTGTAGTTTACCAGTGCCTCGGCCGTTGGCCAACAACATCATTGCCATTTGACTGCCTCAAATCTCTAGGGCCATGTGTCCTCGGTACCAATATGCTGTGAACTTGTCACTGCCACGGCTAGTGCTAACTACTATCTCTGGTGTCCACAACTATTAGCAGATTCATTAGCTTGCTGAACCGTCAGCTCCGTAGCCATTCAAAGAGGCTGCTCCTGGCCTAACAAACCACTGTGCCCCAAGTGCACCAATTGCATGATACCGATCTTTTCACCCGCAACGGCACTTGGCTGATTGCCCATTGCGCAGATGCAAGGGAAGTTCTGCCCAAACCCTTGCAGAGGGTTACTAAGCTGTTCTGTACCCGACACTATCACGCCATGTCAGACATATCCCCACGGCTGCTAACAGCACCGCAATGCACCAGCCTGAGAAGACAGCGTCACACATTGGTAGGAACTGCACACAAGAAGCAGCAGCGGCAGCACAAAGCGTGTACATGGCCTGCTGTAGTGCTGCTGCTACCTTGGACCCCCTCATTAGCCCACCCCACTACTCCAAACCTTACTACAACTATTAGCAACAGGAGGTAGTGGTAGATTTTCTCCTAAGGCTCTCCACAACTTCTGATCACTACCCCCATCAGCAGCACCAACACTAGTTGAGGTATCCTAGGGCCCTACCGGCACTACCAGACCCACCCCTCAAACCCCCTTCAACCCCCAGCAATACCCTTCACCCCCAGCATTTGGATTTGCTTCAGACATAACTAACTACCTTCACATGAGGGTCGGGATCTACTCTGCTTGGACGACACGGTTGTGACCATCTGCAAGCTTTCCATGATGAATCCATCTGGTCATTTGCACAAGGGCTCTGCAACTTCACACCCCTTCTGAAAAAGATGACCAGATGAATATGTTGCCATGTACATCTTGCATAGGGTTGACGATCATGGCATCTGACAAGTAGGGGCGGGGGGGGGGGGGGGTGATGTGCAATGAGCTCAGGACACCTGCAACCAACAGAAAGTTAATTGTTTGTTGCTTTAGTTCACCGTTTCAACATGGCAGTTGTGACTTGCTATGTGTGTCTTTTGTTGAGCTGCAACCTAGGAGTTTGATGATGGGATGTCGTGGTTGCCTTTACATGGCATCCTGTTAATCTCAGTGCCTGAACAGTTCAGCACAATGAATATCCAGGCACAACATCACTTTCTTCCCAGACAGGTACAGAGCTGGGCGTAGGGCTCGTCACAGCCAGGGTAGTTAACAACCAAGAACATGCCACTCATGCACACGGGAAGTAGCGAGTGACGGCAGTACATGGATCATTACTCACCGCCACCTTACACACCTCTCTAGTAACAGCAAACAATGTGCTACAATCCTACTCTTTCATGACTCATACTGCACATCCCAGGATCTAGCATACAATGGACTTCTGGTGTGCTGCTTGGTAGCAACAACTGCACACAGCTTTGATATCTGCGCCACCTACAATGTGCTAGACACCTGTCACATGCTGCTTGATAGTAAACTCAATGCACATACCCATTGGGTTTGTTACCATTCTTAAACTGTGCTAGCTTAGGAATGCATGTCTCTCCAAGCCTTCCATGCAATGCAGTCACTCACCTCTGCCGCCCCCAGTGGTGCCCTTGTAACTCACCAGGTGCTTCAGAGGGGTAGGGCACGCAGGTTCTCCTCTCATGGCCGCGTAGCACCTTGTGACTGCTGAATGCCCACTCATGGAAGAACGCACATGTAGCACCTGGGATCACAAAGGCTTGCATCCAACAAATAGTACTTCTAACCCTCAGTCATGTAGTTGTTTGAGTTTGCTTCAAACTTGAACAATCACTTCTGATGAGGGTCAGAAGGTCTATGTGCTTCGATGCTCGTGGTGGTAACCATCTGCAAGTTGTCCATGATAAACCCATCTGGTGAGCTTTACCAGAACTGCAAACCTTACAGTCATGGTTACCACCATTGTGCCACCACATAAATTCATCATGTACATCTTGCACAGGGTTGATCACCACGGCTACCAGGTGGGGGGAAAGCAGATGTGCAATGGGCCCAGAACACCTGCAAACAACAGACAGATACATGCTTTAATCCATAATGCGTTATTGCATGCCTGCCCTTTCTGAGGTCAACTAGCATACCCCTCTGCTGCCCATACAATGTGCTGCATTCCTCAGTGCCAACTTCCGCGCTTCTAGCAGCAGCAAACAATGTGCTTCCTGCTGTTTTGGTATGTCATATTTAACACTGGACCTCTCCAACATACCATGCGCTACTTGCGCGCTGTTTGGTGTTATCTACTGCATACATCTAAGGTTCTGCACCATTCTTACAATGCGCTAGCTTAAAAGTCCCTGTCTCACCAAATCTTCCATGCACTGCACTCACTCCCACTCCACTTTTAATTGGTGCCCTTGTAACTCACCAGCAGCTCCAGAGGGATACGGCAGGTTCTGCTCTCACGCGGGCGGGCCAGCAAGTTGGCAGGCGTGGCATGCCGCAATGACACTCGAGTGCTAATACCCAGTAGGACCTGGGGCTCCCAAAGGCTTGAGTTTGCACACTCAGGTCAGATGAAGTAAAAGGACCAACACAAGCCTCAAGAGACCCCAGGTCCTTAAAAACTGGGGATGTGTGTCTTGGTGGAGGATGGCGGTCGGTGGCAATCCTTTGCCGATGTCCATGATGAATTCATCCGGTGAAGGGTACCAATAGTGTGAACTTCATGCTGTTGAGGCCAGACCTTACCGGATGAATTCATCATGAACATCTTGCAGAGAGTTGCTGGTCAAAGCATCCAGGGGGGGTCAATTCATAGTGTGCAATGCGCCCAGCACTCCTGCAAACATAGAAAAGCGCATGCTCTCGGCAATTGACACCCATAACTTCAGAAAGATCGGTGATATCACTGTGGTTTGCTATGAGTGTCTTTTGCTGACGCACAACTGGAACTAGTAAGGAGGATCTGACGGAGTTTTCTGCTTGTGGCTGTAAGCTCGATGCATTAACAGCCAACCATGCAGCATTTCCAGCGGAGAGTCACTGTCACAGTCTGCTTTCTTCTTACACTTTCATAATTTGCCACAGTCTGCTTTTGTCAGCTCAGACAGAATGGGGCTGACGGTAGGGCTCGTCACAGCCAGGCCAAGCCAACAGGCCTGAACATACTGTTGCTCAAGCAATAATGTGGCAGCAGCATTCACGGGGCCTTTGGACGCAAAAGCATTCCTATATCAAGTGCAGATACAAGAGTACGCTGCTGCACAGTATGTTGTTAGGTCATTGGTGCTGCCGGTCAAGCAATGGAATATTGTCAAACTATAGATGGCAGCAACATTATCACGGCAGCTCCTGAATTGGCAATGAGGTCAAGAAAATGCTACATGCCTACTTTTCAGATATCCAGTAACACACCTCTGTTGTACCCATACAATGTGCTGAATTGCTAGTAATGCGCGGTTTATCTGTCAACCACTGCACCTCTAGCACCAGCAAACAATGCCGTGCCTGTCACAGGCTGTTGATAGTAAACTCAATGCACATACACATTGGGTTTGTTACCATTCTTAAACTGTGCTAGCTTAGGAATGCATGTCTCTCCAAGCCTTCCATGCAATGCAGTCACTCCGCCCCCACTGGTGCCCTTGTAACTCACCAGGTGCTTCAGAGGGGCAGGGCAGGTTCTCCTCTCATGGCCGCGTAGCACCTTGTGACTGCTGAATGCCCACTCATGGAAGACAGCACGTGTAGCACCTGGGATCCCAAAGGCTTGCATCCAACAAATAGTACCTCTAACCCTCAGTCATAAATGTAGTTCTTTGAGTTTGCTTCAAACTTGAAGAATCACTTTTGATGAGGGTCAGAAGGTCTATGTGCTTGGATGATGGTGGTGGTAATCATCTGCAAGTTGTCCATGATGAACCCATCTGGTGAGCTTTACCAGAACTGCAAACCTTACAGTCATGGTTACCACCATTGTGCCACCAGATCAATTCATCATGTACATCTTGCACAGGGTTGATCACCACGGCTACCAGGTGGGGGGGGGGGGGGGGTTAGATGTGCAATGGGCCCAGAACACCTGCGAACAACAGACAGGTACATGCTTTAGCCCACAATTGCATCACAGCACTTGCTACAAGTGCCTTTCGTTAAGCTGCCACCTAGGGGGGGGGGGATGATGGCAGGTCGTGGTTGCCTCCACATGACATTGTGCTAATCCCTGGGCATGAATAGTTAGGCACAATAGCCTGGCACAACATACACTCTTCCCAGAGAGGTATGGGGCTGAGCGGGGTAGGGCTCATCACAGCCAGAGCAGCCGACAGGCAGGATCATGTCACTCACGCTCAAGTAGCAAGCAACAGCAGCACTTGGGATGACTACACACCGCCACCTTACAGACCCCTCTAGTAACAGCAGACAATGTGCTGCACTCCTGCTCTTTGTACACTCTTTCATGACTCATACTGCACTTTTCCAAATCTAGCATAGAGTAAATATTCTGTGTGCTGGCTGCTGTAGCAACAACTGCACACACCACTGACTTCTGCACCATCCTATAATGTGCTGAATATTTGTCTCTACAAGTCCTCCATGCAATGCAGTCACTCCCACCTTACTCATTGATGCCCCTTGTAACTCACCAGATGCAGCTCCAGAAGGGTAGGTCAGATCATGCCACCTCTCATGCGGGCGGGCGGGCAGGTGCATTGGTGGCCATGACACGTTCTGATGACAGTTCCAAGTGCGAACCTAACAAATTTGACCGCACAAGTAGGACCTGGCGGCCCCAGTAGGCTCGAGTTGCGGCACTTAGTTCGGAAGAGCCTACATGGACCATTACAATGACCCTCTGGCAGCCCCACGCCCAGCCCCAGCCCCAGCCCCAGCCTGAGTGCGTGTTTGCATGGAGCGACCGCGGTGGTGTCTGAACATGGTCCATGATGGAATCATCCGGAGAAGTATATTAACAGTGTGAACTTCACACAGGTCAACATAGCTCACCATATGACTGCATCATGGACATCTTGAAAAGGGTTGACGGCCATGGCATCCAGGTCACTCCACTGGGGCGGTATGATCACTGATGTGCCATGAGCTCAGGACACCTGCAAACAACAGAAAAGAGTTTCACATTGCCCTTCAGAAACCGTACATGATAGCACAGCAGTGGGTTGGAAGGACAGGAAAATCAGCTTGTCTTTCAATATTGGACAAAGTTGGACACAAAGCACCCATAATGCACAGGCAACTATGCCTGCTGTTGATATGTTCACTATCACACTTCCATCCTACCCATGCAATGCGCTGAATCATTTCTAGTAACAGCGTTTTATGTCCAGCACCGCACCTTTCTCTAGCAGCAGCAAACAATGCCCTGCCTGTCACATGCTGCTTGGCAGTAAACTCACTGCACACCCGCGTTAGGTTTTAGACAATTCTTAAACCGCGCCGAGTACCTTTTGATCCAAGCCTCCCATGCAAGACACTCATCCCCACCCCGGCCACTTGGTGGCCTTACAACTCACCAGGAGTCCCAGAGGGGTGGGAAGTTTGTCATCGCATGTCGGCGCAGCATGCTGTGACAGTTGGACGACAGCGTGTAGAACACACGACTCCCAGAGGCTGCCATCCCAACAAATAGATCTTCCGACCCCGATCGATATAGTTGTGAGGGTTTGCTTCAAACACAGCCAATTACATTCGCATGAGGATCGGAAGGTATATGTGCTTGCATGATGGCCCCGGTGGCAGCCGTCTGCAAGTTCTCCATGATGAATCCATCTGGTCGGCTGTACCAAAACTGTGAACTTCACACTTGTGGTAGCCATCGACCAGAACTATTCATCAAGTACATCTTGCATAGGGTTGATGATCACGGCATTTTGGTGGCCCGAAAGAAGTAGATGCACAATGGACCCAGAACACTCTGCAAACAATAGAAAGGCACAAGATTTTATATCCCATTGCTTCACAGCTGTGTTCTGCTATGATTGCCGTTCTCTGTTGAGCTGCAGCTTTGAGGGGATGATGGCAAGTTGTGGCAGCAGCTGCAGGCTCCTGAAACGCCATATAGAGTTAAAAAGCGCCCCTGGACTTACCGGTTGAAGTTTATCTTGGGAGAGTGCAGGGCCGCCTGTAACCGTTGGCAACAACTTGCACGGGCTTAAGCCCCGTTGAAGCTCTCGCTAAGGTTGCAGACGGCCCACCCACGCACCTCGACGATGTCAAGGCTTGCCAAAGGGTAGTTGCCACTTGCCAAGGTAAGACAAGATAAGAGAAACTCCTAATGCAGTGTACCTGTGAGTGGCAGATGTTTTACGTCAGTGTCCGTTGCCAACTACCAGGTAGTCCGTCCACTACCGCTTTGCACGTAACCGGGGGGCACTCGGTGCTGCGGACGAAAACTTTTGTCAAACTTTTGTGAAACTTTTGTGGTCGCGGAGCATACCCGGCCAGGGGAAACTGACTGCCGATCGGTCCCCCGGCTATCCATGTTCGAGAGCACAAGAAGCAGCCTAGCATTGCTGTGCGGTCTGGCTCTGCTGTCGGGCTATCACTGCTACACGGCTTCTGCATGAAGTAGCTCAGGAGCATGGGCCTCGCGCCATCTGACTTCGAACCCAAGTGCAAAGTGAATAAAGCAGGGATAAGAAGATAGGATGCTGCGAGGATTCACTAGGTATGCTTTCGATGCTTATCACATGTTTTTCTTTTCCATGCATGCAAGGCTTAGTACAGGAAGCGGCCATGCCAGCAACCAGTTGCAACACTCAGGATTCAAGGCCTCTGCAGAAGCAATAGCGGCACCTGTGTCTATTATTCACACCACGCTAATGCTTTGCATGCAGGCTCTGCAATGCCACTGGTACCCTGGGGCTCCGCAGGGCAGTTCGGCAAGGGCAATGCCCCAGCCTGTCTGGCACAACGACCAGCTCGTTGTCCAGCACCTTCGCAGAGTGCTCAGACAGTTTATTAACGGCATCTCGATGGAGAGCCCTTGATCGGTGTCCTGTAGCAGCTTGTGACGTAGGTGGCTTCAGCAGTTGCAGCAGCAACAGCAGTTGGAGGAACAACACCAGCAGTTCCACCAGCAGCAGCACCGGCAGAAGCTCCAATACCTCTAGCAGTAGCTGGAGCAAAAGCTGGACTAACAGCAGCAGCACCAGTTGGACCAACCACAGCAGCAGCAGCAGTTCCAGTGGCAATGATGTGTTGCTCCTGCCTTGGTTTGTCTTTGCAGGTACAACAAGCTGTTCTCAGGAGGGAATACGTCCCCTGAACTAGCTGAAGCCATGACCATTGACTTCTCTGGCCGTGCCAATGTGGATGCTGCCATCAAGCACCAGCACCTTCCTGACTACTCCAGCAAGGACCTGGTGCGGCTGACAGAGATCAACAATGCGTTCAAGCGCTTGTCCGTGGAGGTTCCGTATCCGGGAGTAGAGGTGGGGCAGCCCGCTTGTGTTACGGAGTGCTTCGGGTTCAGCAATGTACGCCAACTGCTGGAGGCCGCAGCAGCGGGATCAACTAAAGTAGATAGCACTGCTGCTGCTGCTCCTGCTGCTGCTGCTGGTGGTCTAGCTGGGCCCCCGCCTCCACCACCAGAGGTGGACGAGGGTTTTGGGCTTAGCGAGGCCTGCTTTTTGGACCTGGCAAACCTTGGCAGCAGCAGCACTAGCACACCTCCGGTGGGCGCAAGTGGAACCAAGCATCTGGCCTTCAGCAAGGCGGCCATTCTTGTACCTGCCCTCACCTGTGAGCGAAAGCCGTTTAGGGGCATCCCAGCAGCAGCAGCATCCAGGGTCTTAGATCTGAGCGGGACACCACCCCCACTTGTGCCCATTGGCCCTCTTGCTGCTGCTGCTGCTGCTGCTGCTGCTGGGGTTCAAGCATCTATTGATCTTGTGGCAGCTGGTCCAGCTCTTGCCGTTTCTAGTGCTGCTCCTGCTGCGGCTGCGGTTGGGCTGGCCTCAGCTGCTCCTGCGGCTGCTGGTCTGGCTCCTACTGGTGCTAATGCTGGTGGTGGGGTTCACAGCCAGTTTCAGAGGGAGGGTGGTAGTACAAGAGCCGTGGAGCCTGCAGGAGTGCTCGAGGTAGGCACTCCGAGATCTAAGTATGCAGCTAGGTGCAAAACATACTTTGATGTGACACAGCCTGTGAAGTCGCCAGAAGAGTGTGCTTTCTTCCATGTGTTGTTATGGCTAGAGCTTCACCATCAGCTTGACTCTGTCATTGCCCTACTTAGAGATGGCAGCAGCAGCAGCCATGCTGATGGTGGCAGCAGCAGTAGCAGCAGCCAGGTTCTGACTGTTTCAGATATCTTTGCACGAGCAGAACATGCGATACGGCACCATAGCTATGAGCAGCGGGTAAGAGAGCTCGGGCGTCAGCCAAACTATGATAGGATCAAGGAGGCATGGAATATGCTCATTAGCTATGACCATGCTCCAACGAATCTAAATCGCCGCTTGCCTGCGAGCATCAGCCCCAAGCACACCAACCAGATTCGGGATTATGACAGAGACAGTACCAAGGCCTTGGCAACTGAACAGGTGTTTGTTCGGCTGCAGGCTTTGGGAGGGGTCTCAGGATGCTCTCAGTTAGATGCTGCTGCTTCTGTCCAGGGGGTCCCATTATCGGCAGCAGAAGCAGCGGCAGCAACAGCAGGTGCTGTAGCAGCAGCAGCTGGAGGAGCAGCCGCAGCAGCAGGTAGTGCCATCCCGCAGGCAAGATGTGCTGCTCAGTTCGGTGCTGCTGCTCCTCCTCTCCAGGGTGTTTCTTTGCTGGCAGCAGGAGCAGCGGCACCAATAGTGCAGGCTGTAGCAGCAGCAGCTGGAGGAGCAGCAGCTGGACCAGCAGGAGCAGGTACTGTTGTTCCACAGGCAGCAGGTGCTATGATACCCAACGCTTTCACAGCGCTCAAAGCTGGTGCTGCTAGTAGGTCTGAGTTAGGCGCGGGCTCAAGGGGACCACTGAAGGGCAGCAAGCAGAGAGTTGAGAAAGAAAAAAGGCGGTGCACCCTTTGTAATGAGACTGGCCATAGTACGAAGATCTGTGGATTGAGGTGCCAGCGGTGCATGGACCAGAAGAAACGGGAGCAGCAAGCAGCAGGCCAGAGCGGGAGGAATGTTGCCGTAGTATGGCATGTAAGGTATGAAGCCTGCCCTCAGGGTGACACTCGCCAGCTTGACCGAGATTGGCCCGTCACAAAACCAAAGTAGAGGAGATAGGGTACTGTCTGGAATAAGGTATGGAATGAAGCTGTTGCTATCTGGTTGCCTGCGCTTGCTGCGCAGGCTCATTTTGGTTGAATCATTTCTTAGCTTGCTTGGTGGAGGGTTTGGCATGGCATTCACAAGGGACAGTACATGTATTGGCTTGGGAGGGTGTTCAGGTCTCCCAGTTGGTATTGTAATTGTTGAAAAAGTAATGTTGTCCGTGGCTGTAGCAAGCAGATTGATGCTCAGCAGAATGTGTTGCTTTTAAATGACAGCAAGATAGTTTATGACAGTCTGTAGGTAGTAATGGCACCTGCTGGTAGTGGGGTGTGGGGTGGGAGGAAGAATATTGCTTGTAGGTTGCTAGCCGCCTGTTAGGTGATACTGTTGTTGCAAGACTGGAGTTATGTGCTACTGTTGTTGCAAGATTGAGTTATGTGTTACTGTTGCTGCAAGAATGAGTTAAGTGGTGCAGTGTTAGGCAGCATGTGTTGCTATCGTCATGTTCCCTAGCCGTCGTTTAGCAAGTTGAGCATTATGACTGCATGTGAGGCATTCAAGCGAGTTGTTATGCTTTGGTACTGTCTCCATTGATTTGCGTCATTGGATAGAGCTGCTGGACCTGGTTTCAGAATATCGGAGCTCTCGCCAGAAGTTGGCACTACGGTGAATCACCCATTGGAATGTGAAGTGGCGGAGTGAGTCATGTGTTGTTTATTGCCCGCAAGAAGGTGCCAGTCTGCCAGTCTGGCAAAGGCCCCTGGCGGGGCCTATAAACTTTTCATTTTGTACGACCGGCTTGTCCGCAGCACCCTGGTCCACGTCAGACGCTGACAACATCACCTGCGCCTTTAGCCTTATGAGTTAGTTCCTGCATGCTCGTAGATTGCTCGTACTGCTCAATGAAGAGTGTGCGTGCGTACCCGTGGTTACCGGCGTTTGTCGCCGAATTAAATGAGGCCACGGCCTAACCAACTTGTCAGCTGTTTGAGCTGCCGGTTTGTACGTGGGCATTCCTTATTTAGCGCACATGTCCTTCAATTGCTTACTGGTTGCTTGCGTGCTTCTGCGGAAGCGGCCGCTGCAGTTGGTGTAAGCTGCATGCATGAATCAGCAGATTTGTTGAGGGCACACCAAATCTAGATCCGTTGGGCACCATCCAAACCCATTTGCATAGTGGAGCGGGCCCAGCCTCAATGTACGGACATACAAAGTCTGCCCGCGGTTGACTCCACTTTACTGACCCATTGTAGCGACAGGAGCGAGCCTGGTGTGCAACATGAATGGCAGTTCGTCCGATGCACCAGGGAGTCGTCAGAAGTATGGGAGCGCCACATATGTGTTCTGGGCTCCGAATGGTAGTGGGCCTATCTATATTAGGTAAGGGTCCACTCCCTTAACATATGCAAGAAGGGATTTCCCCCCTTCTGCGTAGTTCTCTCTCTCTCTCTCTCTCTCTCTGGGAGCGCCACAACAGTGAGGGAGCACAACAAGCGGGTATTCATAATAATTTACAACCCTCCTACCACACCAACTTTACTGCAAATATGAACAATATTCAAGCATGCCTGGATTGCATTGACCATGCTCAGGCACAGTGACCATCCGGCGGCAAACACAATCCAGCCATCCGTCCTAACTGTTCCTGCTGCGGCTGCTGTGAGAAGATGTCAAGTGGCCATGGACAATTCACACACTCCTGCCATGTTCCAGGACTGACCAAAAATTAGTTCCGGAAGATGTCCAAGGCAGGCGCACGCACTCGTCCACGGCCATTTGATACCTCATCACAACCGCCACAAAACTGCAATCTGCAATGATAAGAGATGAAGTATGTGTCTAGACTACTACCTGCTCAACATCATGAAGATCCCGTGCAGATCGATAGTACCCCACTCAGCCGCCTCTAGTAGTGCAATCCACAAGTTAGACCTGCATACTCTCTGAAAAGACAGCATAGTACCCCTACACACGCAAATAACTTTGTATACTATTTGCATGGCTACACAACCAAAGCCACCCGCGACTCATCAGAAGCCATCCTGCACAGCGGTTCTGTATGTTTTGTACCTTTGCTTCAGCCCCCCTTCTCTGCCTCCCAATCACACAGGCACACATGCATCACGTAAAAATCACACACCCGCTGACACTCAGTTAGCCCCCCCATCCGATTACAACCCCAGAACCCCCAACCCCTCAGAATCACACCTCCCTTACTCTCTCTGCATACGCTTCAATCACTTGAACCATCCCACCTCAGCTGCTTCTGCCTTGAACAGTGGCGAGAACTCCATTGGAGATTGCTCCATCATCCCCTTCACCGCCGCCAGATCCACATACACCCCCTCCTTAGCACCCCCCACTTCCCCCACAGGTCCACCCCCCTGCTTTCCCCCCTCCCCCATCACCTCCACCTTCCAGCTCTCAGCGATCTCATGTAACTTGTAACTACCAGGAAGTTCCATCTCCCGCTCATGTGAACTTCCCAGTGGGCCTATGATCTTCGCCCTCCCAGTTGCTGCTCCTCCTCCCACCCCAGGCCCCTCTCCCCCACCACCCCCTACCCCTCCAGAGCTTACAGCCGGGCTCCCAGGGGGGAATCCTGCACCCCCCAAAACCCCACCCTCATTCCCCCCACTTGGACCTGACACAGTCAACCCCCCAGATTCCGTCTGGCGTACCCCAGCATGAAAACCAGGGCTCGCCCCAATTGGTGCACCCCCCACAAGGATTCCCCCCAACCCCGCCACCATCCCGGGCGTCCCATACGGCTCCACTCCAAATGGCGCCATTTCATCCTCCCCACCACCCCCCTCATCCAAAACTTCAAACCCCAGCTCCTCCCGCAAAACCCTAGCTACAGCCTCCTTAGGACCCTCCCCTGGTTTCAAAGCAGCAGTAGCACTCACTTCCCAAGTGTCAGGTGCTACAGCATCATCCTCGCTGCGGCGGCGCAGTAGCAGCTTCTGGTGGGAGTCAAAGACCCAGACATAAACCACACGGTGCAGTAAACCGCTGCGGTGCACGAGAGAGAGCTTCTGGTCTCCTACTGGGGTTTTGCTGTCTGGGGTTTCATACACAGGTACCTTCTCTTTCATGGAGTCCTATAGAGCGCCAGAGAGTGGAAAAGGAAAGGCAGGAGAGGAGGAGGGGTCAGGGACAAACCGTATATCACGAGGAAAAGAACTGGTCCAGGAGTAAATGGTTTAGTTACACGAGGTGCATTGTCAAAGGCAGTGCCGTTACGCAGGAAGGTGAAAGGTGGGATGCAAAATTGCTTCACAGACCAACCTGCCAGAAATTAATATATTCAACGAACTCATCAGCCTAACACAGCATGCATGGGGTTCATTAATGACACAGCCACATTCATTTGCAGCTGCAGCTCGGTGCTGTTTATGATCTTGCTTGACATTCAGCAAAACCTGTACCTCTTCACTAGTTGCAAGACTCACATCCCTACCCTGCATTCTTCCATTTCTAACAAACGGCACTGTAAAGCCCTCCATACAGACCAGCTACCTGGCAGGGCCAGTGCCTGACAATTTGAACCCCCCTGCCTGAAGCCTACCTATGATGCACAGCAATTGGTGCATTATGTGGTAAACATGACTGCATTATCTGCTCGGAGTGCTCCAGATGGTGCAAATTGACAACTGATGCCTTAGCTAGAACATGCTATGCCATTAAACCTGCAAAGCATCTGAGGAACTGACACAGCAAACATAGTGTACGCTGTGTGCTGTCCAAAAGACCTACAAATGCTAGCCTGCTGTCCTACGATCCGTAAGAGCTATGGGAGACCTAGATATGACTTTTGCAGTGCATAGCCCACCGAAATGCCCTCTTGCTGCCACTGCTGCTGCTGCTGGTTTAGACCAGGTGCGGCCTATGAGGAGAAAATGCATTACCAATTCTATGCTCACTCATTGGGTATTTTGCTGCAAGTGGAGCTCAGAGAACACAGTGAGTGCATTCATTTACCTCTGCTTCCATGCTGCATGCTGCTGCTCTCCTCCAAGCAGTGCTGCATTGCTTCTCGTGCTTCTGGATCTCCTTGCCGGACCAGGCATAACAAAGCAATAACGCTGAAGGTGTTGCAGATTGAGTCTCGGAATCACTCCATGCGTCTAGCTACAGTGCTACTACCCCAGATATGATATGCCTAGGGTTTCGCCTAGGCAGGGGAGCTGCTGTGTCACTGCCGTTGCTTACCTTCTTCTCTGCAAGCAGCCCTGCAGCTGTGATGTCAGTGCCGCCACCCTTGCAGGCATCAGGGTGGTGCAAGATCGTGTCCTGCTGTTCTGGGTTCATGGCTGAAGAGCTGCGCCTTGCCCTGTACAAGCGTCCCGGCACGGAGATCGATGCTCTGTCGGCGGAGCTCCGGCTCCCAAGGCAACCTCGAAGCGCCTGACCCTGCATGAGGCAGTAATGGTAAGATGGGTTCTTCATGCACCATCAGACATCTTATGCTTGCAGGCATGCTCTTTGAGTGCCCGTTGGTCCTCGTGCCTCACGCAGCGACATGTAGCTTGCAAGTGCTTGATGTGATTACGCAGAAAGATGCTGCGCCGACACTTCCACGAGGGCAAAAACGTGTAAAGTGGATGCAAGCCTCACTTACCTTGAATTAGTAGCTCCACGCTAACACCGAGAACTTCAGGATTGAGTCGCTAGACAATGTCTTTACTACGACACAGAAGAGTTTTGGCAGCAAGCAACACTTGACAATGCGCTTTCTATGGGCTTCAAAACTCCAACCTGCTCCAACTCGGGACTGCCAACTGGTTAACAAGGTGACGAATAGTGACGTAACGTCAATGTACACTCACTGCCGGAACAGTAATGTTCTACGGGCTCCAGGCAAAAAGCAATCTGGGTATGCAATTGCGTATTATGTGTTTCGAATAAACCCGATCAACGCTGTTCCGGGCCTCTGCGGCCATCATATCTAAAATCGCTGGCCGGTACTGCGCTGACGCATCACATCTGTACTGCTAGGCTGCAACCGGTCAACACAACGCACCCATGGGCCCCCCGCCGAGGCTGCCAAACTGAATGCTAAATGTGGATTGCGACCGCATCTCGACGATCATAGGCTTTGCCTTGGCGGAACCATCAAGGCCGCTTCCAGAACTAAGCAGTCGTCCTCTGCCACTCACCCACAACTCCGGGATCTCATGAACATATAGCTCACCACAAATCAACACCACCTTTGCGAAACCCCGCCAGAAGCCTCACAAGCCTAACCGCGTTGTTGGGTCCTCCCAGTCGGTCCCTTCTTAACCGCCACAAACCCATGCAAAGTCTTCTGCCCAGGCCCTAAACCCTGCCCTATCTGCCTACTACCTCCACTCCCACCACCACCAGCAGCACCACCAGCCCCCTCCCCTCCCACTCCATCACCATTGTAACATACTGCTACAGCCAGCCTGGTCACCTGTAGCCCCCCTGATCTGCTACTGCTGCTAGTGGCCCCCCTAAACACTCCAAGGTAAACCTCCAGTAAACACCTCACCGCCTGTTGATCTGCCCCAGAGCTTAGCAGTGCCCTAGGCCCTGATGCAACCTGCTGCGACCCTGTAGGGGACATTGAATTCCTACCTGCTGCAGCTTCTGCTGCTGCTGCTGCTGCTAATCCAGACGTCTGCATCTGCATCCCATGCTGCTGCTGGTGGTGGTGTTGCTGCTGCTCCTCTTGGTCCCAACCCTGCTGCTGCTGCTGCTGGTGTCCCTGCCGTTGCCGCCCCTGCTGCTGCTGACGCTGCTGCTGCTCGGGTTCCTGCTGCTGCAGCCCCTGCTGCCACAACTGCTGTTGCAGCAATGGCTGTAGCAGCTTGCTGAGCAGCTGTGGTGCTGCAGCTGACCTTGTAGTGTTTGACTGGTTGTAGCCTTGCCTCCAAGTCAAACATATCTTACAGGGGCTCCTACTGTGATTTGCAGCATCTTCTATCATGCGATCCCATAGAGTGGTGACCAGTGCTGTCAATGCTTCCTTCACTGCTGCTGGCCTGGGGCAGAAAGAAAAAGCAAGAGCCCATAGAACAGCTAAAACTACATTCAAACAATAAGGACGAACAATATTCAAGGTACAATTACAGGGCCGACCGGTTGATGCATCTTGTTGGCTCAAATTACTCAAGTTACTCACACAGAATGCCTAGGAGCTTGACCAGCTGTAGCATAGAGCTCATTAGCTCACCTATTGCGCCTCTTGCACCCTAAACATAACACAGGTAGGAGCAACTTATGACAATTTGCAGAAGGAGGTTGCCTCCGTACTGACAAACAATGAAAGCCTGCATCCACCCTTAATGGTCAAAACCCCAGACTGTACACGGGTCCATGCTGACATTTGGACCTTTCAATCTGCGATGTTAACCAATTCCAATCATACATGGTAGTTTGTAGTTGGAAAAAACGAGTAAATGCAAGAGCTAAACCATGGCAGTCTGTACTTACTCTCCAAGCCCCAAGCCCCATCGCCCGCTCACCTAGTCAATGGTGGGAAGCTCCTCTCCATCAACAAGCTCTTAGGAGGACCCCTCTCTCTCACAGGACTCCCCCTACCACCCCCACCACTCCCCAGCGGCAAATACCCCAATAACCCCCCCCACAGTTCCCCCAAATATCCCCTCCAACTCCCTCACCCCCAATCCCAACGCCCCCAATTCCCCAGCCGTCCTCACCCCCAGTTTCTCCACCACCTCACCCCCCCTTTTCCCCCTCAGCTGCGGTATATCCACTATACCCCACCCCCTTAGCCACTGAACCCCAACGGAAGCCGGAAGCACAGTCACAGCATTGGGTTTATGGCAGGGCCCTACCAACCTAGCCAGCAGCTTCCCGGCAGCTACCCCACATGATACAGTCATCCCCTTCATACTCCTCGCTACAGCCTCCCTTAACACTTGTGCTACTGCCACTCCTGTTTTCAATGGACCCTCCACTAAACCCCAGTCAGCAGGTAAAGAGCTCCTGCTGCTGCTGCTGCTCTCGCTGCCAATTATGTTACCAGTACTAAAAGCAGCACCAGCAGGAGTATTATTATTACTGCTGCTGGCAACGAGTTTATTTGTGTTGTGGGTGCAGCATTTGCTACTATGGCTGCTGCTGCCCCCACAGCCTGATTTCAGGGTGACTACATGTACAGAGGAGAGCGAAGGAGGGTGCTGGAGGAAGGTCGTGGAAGATAACCAGTCAGCCACAGAAGGTGGACAGACACTAGGGCCAGCTGAGGACATATCACAACCACCACCACTACCACCACCAGCAGAAGCAGCAGCAGCAGCAGTAGTAACTGGCACAGCTGGTACACTCTTATCCACAGAAGGTGGACAGACACTGCTATCACTTCCTCTCCCTCCTCCTACCCCTCCTCCCATCCCTGCCACTCCTGCTGCTTCCCCCTCCCAATTCCCCTCCCCCAAACCCTCCCACGCCTCAACGACCCTGCCTAACCACTCAGGAGAGGGTTTTGCATTTCCTCTAAGCCCTAACCCTTCAGCTTTAACACTGCTCCAGCTGTTACCACCACTACCAACAGCAGCCGCAGCACCACCAGCACCACCGCCGTTGTTACTGCTACAGCCGCCTCTGCTGCCGCCACTGCTACTGCTGCTACAATTGGCCCCACAGCAGCAGCACCATGGGGTGATGTCAATATAGAAGTCATCATAAGAAGCCTTTTCCACCACACCCGTGGGTGAGAAGTTCACAGTGAGAAGTTGATGCAGCTGGAATGCAACTTCACGGTAGCGTGCAGTACGCATGGGACGGATAACCAGCCCTGGACACCTGCAATGGCATTGACAATAACATGCATCTAATTTAGCACTTACCATAGGCAGGACAAGATGTAGCATGCTAGCTAATACCTTTGTTTCTCATGGACCGAGCCCATACTTTCAGGCCCAACCTTACATTATTAGCCCAATTCAGCATCAACAAAGGCTTATTCACATCCCCATATTTCCCACCCCAGCCCACCACACCTAACAGCTCCTTCGTTCAGGCTCAACCCCACCTGAATCACTAAGGTCATTGTGATCTGGACCCCAGCCCCCGAGACCCATTGTGATCTGTACCCCATCTCATGGAACCCAACATCCACCCCGCTTTCATCTTCTTGCTGCATCTTCAGCGCTCAGCGCTGTTACAGCTGAGGACTTGGTATAACTGCTTCTCCTCCCTCCCACACCCTCCTCAGGCTCCCCCCCCCCTCTAACACCCTGCTCACACATTTCCACTAACACCCACCTTGGATTATAAACCCTGTGCACACTAAACCCCACCCTCCAATACTCGCTAAACCATAAGCACATAAAACCAAGACTGCTCATCCTAGATGCTTCTTCAGTACACACTACTCGCGTCGCCTGCCACCCTAACATGGCACTTTCCCTCCACATGGCGCTTTGGCCCCACCCACTCCCCACAATTCACACCCGCAGCCCGCACTGACTTAGTGATCAAACAGTACCAAACCAAGCCCTTTACCCCCAAAAGCTTTCACTCCATCCCCACACGCTGGCCCCCTGGCCCAAGGTCCTAAGTTTACTTCCACATGACCAAACCATACAAAACAATTGCACGCTCGACCCAGAAAACACTACCCAATTAACTAGTCCGCTACTATCCTCTGGCTTCCAAAACATCCCAGTGTCTCATCACCTCTTAGCCCTTGCTTCTGCATTGACTTCTGCTGTCGCCTGTAATTATGGTTTTGCCGTGGCCCCCGCCCTAACCCCTCCCCTCAACCCCGCTGTTAATGACTGGCCCCAACCATACCAAACCTGTTTAACACACTTACAGACTTGACCCCCAAAAACCCAAGCAAACTAAACTGCCCATGAATTCCTCTGTCTTTCCCAAATCCACATCTCCTCACCTCTTCCCTGCTTCTTCTGCACTGACTGCTCCCATTGCTTGTAACCGTGGTATTGCCGCCCTCCCTCCCGCCCCCACCCCATCCCCACACCTCACTCCCGCAGCCCGGGCCTCATAACTAACTGCCACAAACCCCCCGGCGTTGAACTGTGTCACCGCAAGGGGCTTCCCCATCAGAGATGGGTCATCCATGCGCTCCACTTGACAGTAGAAGCAGTCCACGTCTATATGGAGGACAACACGGCAGCAGCTGCATTTGCGGGTGGGGTGGTCATCACCAGGAGGTGGTGAAGTCCTAGGGGAAGGAACATTAGCACCAGCAACAGCAGCAGCAGGAGGAGACGAAGCAGCAACAGCAACAGCAGCAGCAGGAGGAGACGAAGCAGCAACAGCAACAGCAGCAGCAGGAGGAGAAGATGTAGCAACATAGGGGCTCAGGGTGCGCCCTTGTTGGTAGTCCACCTGTTGCTGCCGCTGCTGCTGCCGGCCTTGGTTCTGCTCCTGGTGCTGCTGCTGAGGCTCATGGATCTCCTCCCGCTCTGGCTGCTGTTGGGACTCTGCACTTTCCAGCAAAAACTCCCCATGCAGCTGCTCTTGCTGCTGCTGCTGCTGCTGTTGTTGCTGCTCCTGACGCTCTTGGGCCTCCTGCTGTTCCCCCTGCTGCTTCAGCTGCTGCTTTGACTGTTGTTGGTGCTCTGCCCTATCCAGCAAGAACTCCCCATGCAGCTGCTCCTGCTGCTGCTGCTGTTGTTCTTGCGGCTCTTGCTGCTGCTTATGGTCACCACCAGAAAGTGCTCGGACCTGCTCAGAAGGCTTAAACACACTGCCCTCTTCAAACTCCTGGTCAACAGCCTGGTCAAAGCTCGCTAGTTCCTGCTCCCCTTGATCTTCAGATGCAGGGATCACAAACATTTCTTCAGACTCATCTTCAACCCCTTCTGACTCCGGGATCACCTCTCGTGTTAAGGCAGTTGCTGGAATTTCAACTCTAGTCATTCTTTCCTGCCGCCACATGCTTGCAGCATTCTCAACCTCCCCCTGCTGCTGCTGCTGTTCCTGCTTGCCCTCCCCCTCCTGCTGCTCTCCCCCTTGCTCCTCCTCCTGCTGTTGCTGCGGCTGCTGCTGGTGTTCTTGCTGCAGTTGCTGTTGGCTGATACGACCTCCTCGGCGCTGCTGCTGCTGCTGCTGCTTCTTCCAACTAGCTCTCTTCCCCCCTTCTCCCTGCTCACCCTCCTCCTCATCCCCCTCCCCCTCCTCCTCCTCCTGCAATCGCTGCTGCTGCCAGTGCTCCTCCTCCCCCTGCTGATCCTCCTCCAGCCACACCACAGCAGCAGCAGTAGCTACAGCACATGCAAACCCAGCATATGCAGCAGCAGCATGTGCTACTGCTGCTGCACTCTCCACTGCTGTGGCAACTACAGCCCTACGATGCCCCACACCATCCCTTTCTATCCCACTATCAGTCCCCCTGCCCCTGCCCCGGCCTCCACCACCACCAGCCCTATGCGTCGAACCACCAACACAAATTCCTGCTGCTGCAGCTGCTCCTCTTGATGTGCCTGGTGTAGAAGCTGTAGCTGCTCTTGCTACAGCTGCTGCTGGTACCATGGCTGGTCTTGTCCCCCTTGGTTTCACAGCTGCTGCTGCTGCTGCTGCTGGTGCTGCTCCTGCTACAGCTGTGTTTGATGCTACAGCTTCTCCTGCTGTTCTTCTTCCCCCTGCTGTGCCAATGCGCTGCCTCTTCTGAGGTGGAGGACACGACACTACTTGTGCACCTACAACTGCTGCTGCTGCTTTCCCAGATGATGTCATGGCCGGTGCCACCATTACAACATCATCATCACCATCATCATTACTAACATGATCTACACCAGCATTAACGCAATCAATACCACCTCCACTACCAACAGCAGCAGCAGACGCATGACGGTGACCAGGAGCACCACCAGTAGCAGCTGAAGTTACAAAGCGGCCAGCACTAGCAGTAGTGTCAGCAGCAGCACCAATAGCAGCAGCAGGAGGAGGAAGGCCACCACCACCAGCAGCAGCACTAGCAGCAGCAGCAGCAGCAGGGGGAGTTGCTGTTTGTGCTGCGCCCTCCCTCCTGGCCTGCACTAGTTCCTGCTTCCACTGCTGCAGCTGCCACAAAGTGGTCAGGGAGGGCTGCTGGACACGAACAGACGCAGCAGCACCAGCCTTACGCTTGCTGCCCCTAGCACTTCTACTGCTGCTGCTGCTGGTGGTGGCCAAGGGCGGACTAGAGCGCTTCCGTTGGTGCTGCTGCTGCTGCTGACTATGCTGCTGAACTTGCTGCTGCTGCTGCTGCTGCTGGGCGGTGTCCTTGCTTAGCTTCTGCTCTTGATGTTGTTGCTGTTGCAAATGCTGCACCTGCCAATCCTGCTGCTGCTCGTTGTAAAGCATCCCCTCCACCCCCTGCTGCTGCTGCTGCTCATTCTGGGGATCCTTGTCTTGGTCATCTTCCTGCTGCTGCTGCTGATGATGTAGCCTACAAGGATTTGCTGCTGCAGTTTGCCACCCTGGAGAAGCATCCTGCTGCTGCTGCTGTTCCTGCTGTAACCCGTGCAACTGTTGCTGCTGAGTATACATCTCTGCTGCTGTTTGCCAGCCTCCCCTCTCCTCCTCCTCCTGCTCCTGCTGCTGCTGCCCTCTGCCTCCTATTACTTCCCCCTCCACCTCACAAAGCCTCTGCCGCTTCGCTTGCTGCAGCTGCTCGCCCCTCTCCTGCTGCTCTGGCTCCTGCTGCTCCTGCTGCTTCTGCTGGAGCTGCTGCTGTTGTTGTTGCTGCTGCTGCTGCCTCTCCTCTTGCTGCTTCTTGCTCTGGTGGTGCAGTGTGGAGCGGTTGGGAGGCGGGAATGCTGGTAGCACCACCACCCGCCGGTGCACCTGAGGCACCACAGGGGGGGCAACACACTGCTGCTGCTGCTGCTGCTGGTGGCGGCCTTGCTGATGCTGCTGCCGATGGTCTTGTTGCTGCTGCTGGTGGTGGTGGTGGTGGTGGTGGTCTTGCTGCTGCTGCTGCTGCTGCCGGTCCCCCTGCTGCTGCACAGCGGTGCCACCCCACTGCTGCTGCTGCTGCTGCTGGCCTTGCTGCTGCGAAGCAGGGCTACCCTCTTGCTGCTGCTGCTGCTGTTGTTGTTGATGCTGCTGCTGCTGCTGTTGCTGCTGATACCCATACCCCTGCTCCTGCTGGAGGTGCTGATAACAATATTCCTGCTCGTGCTGGTGCTGCCGCTGTTGCTCAAGCATTGCTTCCCTCATCTGCCTCTCAGAGCTCTTACTAAAGACTGACCCCCCTCCAGCCCCTGCTGCTCCTGCCTTCTCCCATCTCCCTCCCATTCCCCTTCCTGGCCCAGCTCCACCCACTCCCACTCCTCCTCCTCCTCCTGCTGCTACACTGTTCAAACACACTGCAGTATCATAGTTCCTCCTCATCTCCAAATTCACAGCTGCCTCCTTCTTGCCCGGGCTCATCACACATGTCCCACCCATACCTAACCCCACACCTGCCCCCATATTTGCATTATCTTTAAGGTCTCCCCTGCTTCCCCCAGCTCCAATTCTTGACAGTGCTGCTGCTCCTGCTTCTGCACTGCCACTATTCCCTTTAGAGAACATCCGAGCAAGTAAACCCTGGGCGCCAGGGTTTACAGAACCAGCCATCCCACCCTTGAACCCTGTTGCCCCCACATTCAAGAGTGTGAGGTGGAAGGGTAGCTGCAATTGCTGCTTCAAGAGCTTCAATGCAGCAGTGGTAAGCACAGACACCACCTTGCTCTGCTGTTGCTGTTGCTGCTGTTGTCCCGGTAACAGCTGCTGCTGGTTCTGATTGTGGTCGTGTTGCCACTGCTGCTGTTGCTGCTGCTGCTCCTGCTGGTAGGACAAGGTGCCTTGTTCTCTGCTGCTGTTGCTGTTGTTGCTGTTACTGGCAATGGTGCGGACATCTGCTGCTGCTGGCCAAGTACATGAGGCAGAGGTCCGTGACCAACCTTGACCTGCTTTACGCCATTTGATGGTGAAGGTACCCGGCCTGTGATAATACAAGAAACAAAGGTCACTAGATAAAGAGGCAGACAGCTGCTGCATTCATCAATTCACCAATTACGCTTACAAATCTTGATATGTGATAGCAGGTGCCAGAGGGCCTGCACGTCAGGATATGTCAAAGACAAACTCACCACCTCCCACCCTTCATGTAGCCTTGCAACCCTATCTGGCAGCAGCGCCCCAACTGCCCCCCCCCCCCCTTTTACCCAACACCTCCCAGCATCTCCCACCGTTTCCCCCCAGTCACAACTTCCCATGCTTTCAATCCATCCCTTCCAATTCCTTGCATTATGCTCCGCACAATGAATCTGAATCCTAGTCCCTTTTTATCTTCCCACCACCTCACTCCCACTCACCATCTCCCATTCTCCTGCCACTCCTCATGTAGCCTTGCAATCAGATCCGGCAGTAGCACCTCCAGCCCCCCTCCCCCTTCTCAACTTCAGCAGAACACCTCCCAACAATGTCATAACATCTGAAACCTTCCAACCCTTCCCCTGCAATACTTTACCACGATCCCCTACCAAGTCTAGTCCTTGTCTTGCAATCCACTCCCTCTTTCCGCTCACCATCTCCCATTCTCCTGCCACTCCTCTTCTAGCCTAGCAATGAGGTCCGGCAGTAGCACCTCCAGCACCCGCCCCACCCCCTCCCAGCTGCTACAGCTCTTGAAAGAATCCTCCACTGTGATGGATTTAGGGGGACCACTGGGAGTTACAGGGGTGGGGTCTATTCCCCTCGCTAAACCCCAAAGATGGGCACCTGCAGCAACAGCAGCAAGAAACAACTCAGAGAGTCTCTTGTAGAGCACGCCCATTGTTTTGCTGCATACAAAATTAGGTTGCTATCATGCTATCATTATGGTGGAGAAGATGCTGGACGTAGGACTTAGACTCGCTAAGCCCTAAACCAGGGCAAAACCCTAAACCCTAAACCCCAGCCTAGCAAACAAACGCCCCTTGCCTGGCACTGATCATGCCAAAACACACCTCGGCACTGCACAATTCTGAAATACCCGGCTGCTTATCTCCCTCCAGAGCAATAACTTATATCTCGTCTCTATCGGGCTGCTGCCAATTGACTGCACCAGCGGCAGCCTCCCAACCCATTGTGCTGACCTGTCTCCCATTTATCATAACATACTTCTGCCTATCACAGCCCTGGCCCTTCTTGTCGGCTCACCTCTTAAAAGCACTGGACACTGCAGGCTTGGACCTCCTTGTATGCTTAGAGGCTGCGGCTAGATACAGCAAAGATTGGGGTGGTGTCTGACCATTGCTGCCAGCATGATATCATACACCATATGCCTCTCTAGGCTCATTATAAAGGGTTTTGAGTCCTTACAACATGTCTAAAAACGCACCCTTTGAGACCGGCTTCTGCCTGCGGGACCCACTCACCACCCACAGCATATCATTGTGCACTTTCCAGTCCATTCAATACAACACCCTAAAGCCTAGATTACGATATTCCCCAGCCCTAACCTAGACCCTGAACCCCAGAACTCTTGCATTCTTTCATTCTCCGCAGCCCTACCTCCAACCCCTCCCTCCCTGCTTCAGACATCCTACACCGCAAACGCTGTGGACAGCCTTTTCCCACAAGCCTTCCTTTCCCCCTCCTGTCCCGAAGGTACTACCGGTATTTCCTTCACACCCATCACTCACCCAGCTTCTCCCCAAACTCCCCAAGCGTTGCTCATGTATTCAAAATCTAAACCCTAAACCCTAATATTCCTGGGGAGCCTACCATTTGCTGCAACCCTTTTCACTCACCCTCGTCACTCACCCAGTTTCTCCCCAAACTCTCCAAGTGTAGCTCATGTACTCAGAGCCCTAGACCCTAAATATCTAAACCATAAACCCTAGGAATCCTGGGGAGGCCTACCATTTGCTGCAACCCTTCACCCCCCCCCCCCCTTCACTCACCCAGTTTCTCCCCAAACTCCCCAAGTGTAGCTCATGTACTCAAAACTCTCAACCCTAACTATCTAAACCCTAGGAATCCTGGGGAGGCCTACCATTTGCTGCAACCCTTCACCCCCCCCCCCCCTCACTCACCCAGTTTCTCCCCAAACTCTGTGACCAGCTGCTGCTTGCTCATCCCCCTCAGCTGCACAACTCCCTCCACCCCCAGCGCTTTAAGTCGGGCCTCAGTCTTAAACCCCACCCCAGGCAGGGCACGCACTGGGAGCTGTGCCACAAAACCCTGCAAAAGCAGGCAAGAAGTATGGCTCATACGGCTTCATGGCAACATCACTGGATATATTGCTTTTGGGTTCTTTTGTATTACATAATTGTCTAAGCAACTTGTTATGTCATATTGTCGAGGTTGTGGACCCAGCGCTGAAGCCCAAAACCTGATTTGCATTGTCTATCAGGCTATGTGGCTTCCAACTTCAACCCAGCACCTAGTACAAATGGCCCCCATGGCAAATCATACCTCAATAAATCCCACAATGTCGCTTGTTCAAGTGACAGCTATCTGGGTGTCTACTCCAATACCTTGGCAACATTTCCTTTACATATGCTATATATATATATATATATATATATATATATATATATATATATTTATATAGGCACTTGAAGCATCTTGGCCAAGCCACAGGAATTATACTTCTTGGCAGAAGAGGTTCAATAAACTCAGGGCTGAACTAGGCATGCAGGAGGAAACCTTACAAGCAAGAGTGAGAGAGGGACACCTACCTAGCTTCAGGGCATATGTCAGGTGGAGTATATATGAAAGAGACAGGGCTGTTCGGGAGGAGGGTGCTAGGAATAAATCTACTTTAGCGACATATATGCAGCATTACAATGACGATATCAATTATTTCAAGCCGCAGCCATATCTGTGCACAGGCCCTCTGAGCAAAGGCATGGAACTCATTATGCAGCTGCGTGCAGGTATTCTTCCTCTCAACGCTATGACAGCAAAATTCGGTAGGCAGAGCGCTAGCAGGCAAAGTGCACGTAGGGAGTGCTGCAAGTCCTGTGATCTTGGCCCTGAATTGGGAGGTGAAGTTGAGTCTCCTGAACACTTCTTGTTTGACTGTCCTGTTTACCAGGCACAAAGGCAAAAGCTGTGGGAGAAGCTGACTTCTGACCCTGATGTTGCTGCAAAATGTCAGATATTGGATGGCAAATCTGATGAGGAGAAGCTGCATAGCATGCTTAATGAAGAGTTCTGGGGTGTAGACGTCGATGAGGAGTCTGGCTTAGTATATGGCCCTTTCAAGCATGCATTTAAGTGTATAGCTAAATATGTTGCAGCTGCTTGGAAGATTAGGAATGCTTATGCTCACCCTTCTGATGTGGCGTGAGGTCCAACCAATGGGGTTTGTTACCAACTATTGCTTGCACCCGGGCTTACAAGCCCTCCTTGCTTTCTCAAGTAGGAGGGAGGCTCTTACCCCCATTGGGGCAGTGGAGGTTTTGGGTGATTTTGACCTAGCTGCTGGACCTCATGTTTAGGCATGCATATATTGTCATACATGTCGAAGTTTACCCGTATTCTGTTCCACCTCGCTGCTCTTTGTGACAGCTTGAGGTGCGGGGCCTATGGCACTTATTGCTATGGCATATCATGAAATGTAATAATAATACATATGCTCCAGCTGTTGGTTGGACGAACAGCAACAAACGTCTTCTCCAGGCGCCATCAAGCGAAAAGTACTTGGAATCGAACTCGCGACCTTCTGCTGGACAAGCGCATCCTCTCAATCTCAATTAGCGGCACCCAACACACCACCATTGAGAAGGCAGATCAAAAGACATTACATTTCACAATATGCCACAGCAAAAACTGCCATAGGCCCCGCATTTTAAGCTGTCACAAATAACAGCGAGGTGGAACAGAATACGGGTTGTCTTCGGCATGTATGACAACATATGCCTAGACACGGATACGGCATCCCCAACTGCGCCTCCCTTGCTTCTTGCTTCTTCTGTAAGTTGATTAAAGCCCCCCCCCCCCACCTCACATACCACTAGCGTTATACCAGATTACCAGATTACCAACTAGCCCAGAAGGGCCAATGAAGGGCCAATGAAGGCTCATAGGGCCAAAAACACCAACACATAACCATAGATCCAGACATAACTCATGATATATACCGGTAGTGATTTTTCTCATTGCTACTAAAACTGTTCTAGCCAGAAATCAAACAATGACCTTCTCCCCCCTTGTACCCCACTAGTGAACTCACCGCTGCTTGTGGAGGTAGCAAAATGGTCTGATCATCTGGCTTGTACAACCCAGACACCAGCTTTGCCAGCATCTTATTCGCTGCCACCCCAGCTGAACACCTAAACCCTGATTCCACTGCTACAGCCTTCCTGGCCTCCGCTGCTATCCAGCTACCCACCATCAACCGCAACTGCCACTCAGCAGCACCAGTAGCAGTAGCACAACCAGCTGCTGCTGCTGCTGCTGTTCCGAATCCATCTGTAACACTCTCTAAGATGCTGCCATTGCTATTAGGAGAAGCAGTAGCAGCAGGAGGAGTTGCGCTACACTCTGCTCTCCTGTCAGCTCCTGCAACTGCTGCTGCAGATGTTGCTGGGATTGCCCCTGCTGCTACTTCCGGTGCTGCTGTTACTAATCCTCCTCCTCCCTCAATCGCTCTGAGGTCTTGTGGTCTATGTCTGCTTGCTGAAGTCATACCACTGCCAGCAATGTAGACATGACCACACCAACCCCAACCCCAACCACCAGCAGGAGCAGCAGGGGCGGCAGGGGCAGCAGGAGCAACCGCACTACTACCAGTCACACTGAAATTAGCAGCAGCACCACCACCACCAGCAGCGGCAGTGGTGGTCCCATCAGCCCCCTCAACCGACAAACCACCACCAGCAGCAGCAGCAGCAGCAGCAGTGATTCCTTCAGCGGCCCTGACTGCAAAACCTCCAGCAGAAGCAGCAGCAGGAGCAGCAGCAGCATGCAGTGTCCTCCCTCTGTTCCTCCATGCAGCACCAACAGCAGTGGGGTCTGACCCCAGCCCTGCTGCTACTGCTGCTGCTGCTCCTGAAGCTTGACCACAGCTGATGCGGGACTTCACCTCCTGAGGGACAACAAACAACAAAACAAACGGTGTGTGGCAGTAATCGAGAATTCGTGCAAGAGGCGAGCTGCGGGGCTCTTTGCTACGCTCAGGCAAAATGCAGTATTCAACCACAACAAAGAACCAAGCAAACATTAAAGCTGTGGCGACTGCAAAACGGCTGTTAGTCAAAGTGACCAACCACACCAAAGAACAAGAAGGGAAGTGCAGGGCAGGGACAGGGGTTCAATGAGCTCAAATTGTTGGCTGGAGGGGTTGTGTATGTGCAGCCCGGCTGGTGGCAACATGCACACGTCTTCTCTTGCTACCGCACTGAGTAACCTTGCACTGACCAGATTCAGCAGGCAAGCATGAGTGCAGATATTATCAAATACACCCAGGCTGATATCTGCTAGAGTCGCTGCAACATCACTCCCGGAGAATCTCTGGCCTGCACCCAACATAAAAGCATAATGCCATAGGCCATCGCACCTAATAGTGTGCCGAGCAGCACCAACGCCTATCCCTAAACACGCAGCAAGAACATTCCGGTCCAGATACAAAGCAACATGAGGAGACTTACCCATACAGAATTACCCCCCAAGCCCTGCTTACACACTCTCACATCGTGAGATTCTAGCCATCTTGGACCTCTAGCCACTGCTCCAAACCCATGACTGCTAACCAACCCAACCCAACCTCTCAATCCCCACCCCACACCTCATCCATCCCGACGATTTAGACCCAGACCCTGATACCCTGGCCCACCTTTCGGTGATTCCCCGGCCATGGACAGTTATTGGACACCTATTGTAGCCCCCCCTTGCGTGGTATCCACCTACACCTCGTTCCCTCAAGATTCAGACATCCACCCAGACCTCATCCATGCTGAGACTCAGAACCAAACCCTGGACCTCTCCTTGCCCACTAACACCGCTAATCGTCCCCCCCCCCCCGCCCCCTCACCTGCGTCCATCCACCCCCACACACACCTCATCCATGCCGAGACTCAGAACCAAACCCTAAACCCTAAACCTCTCCTGTTGCCCACTAACGCCGCTAATCGTCACCCGCCCCCGTCCTCCCCCTCACCTGCGTGCCATCCACCCACACCTCATCCATGCCAAGACTCCAGACACAAAGACAAACCCTGAACCTCTCCTTGCCCAGAAACAAACATTATCCCTCCCCTCGTCACCTATGTGACATCCACCCACACCCCATCCATGCCGAAACTCAGACCCTTAAACACTTTTGCCTGCCCAGTAAAACTGGTAATCATCACCTCCCTCTCACCTGCGTGACATCCACCCCCACACACACCTCATCCATGCCAAGACTCCAGACACAAAGACAAACACTGGACCCCTCCCTGCCCACTAATACACGTAATCATCACCTCGTCATCTCCCCCTCACCTGTGTGACACTCACCCACACCTCATTTATGCCAAGACTCAGACCCAGCCCCTGAACTCTGGGCCCCCCTTGGTCTCTGCCTGGCCAGTGACAATCACCTAGCGCCCCCTCTCCCCTGAGTGACACCCACACACACCTCATCCATGCCAAGACTCAGGACCAAGCCCTGGACCTCTCCTTGCCCACTAACACCGCTAATCGTCCGCCCCCCTCCTCTTCTCACCTGTGTGACATCCACCCACACTTCATCCATGCCGAACTTCTCAGCAGGACCATAACGTTGTAGCACTGCCAATATGGCTTTAGATGCAGCACGGTATGGACCTAGGTCTTCACCAGGGATCTGCATAGGACAAACAAATGCCAAGGGGTTGAAGTTAGAATGTAGGCGTGTAACAGGCACACAGTATGCAGCGATGGACAGTGGGCAGCTTAGGAAGTGTCAAACAGATATAGTAGCGAGCAGGGATATGGTCAGAGCAGTTTTCAGCCCGTGGACCTTACTGTAACAACGGAGCGGGCATGAGCCCTTGGAAGGGTGTATGATGCAGGCTCCACACCTCATAGCAGACACAGTAGCTTCTATTCTTGATCGGTCTCTGACAGCACAAATCACTGGACCCCTTAGCTAATTGGGAATCACTGGTAGCGCGAGGGCGTGGAAAGTTGCAGTCCACTGAAAGCACAGCTCCAGAATATGGATAAACTCAACTATGTCTGATCATGCTTGAATACCCAAAAGATTTGCAGAAGCATGTTGATGTAATCGAGCCAAGTATACTAGGATTAATTATACTGATAGGGCAGGACAAAGGTAATAGAATCTATAAAAGCGAGCTGAAGCCTTATGTTCAAAACCTAAGCCCTAGCTTCATTCTCCACGCTTACCAGCACAATGTTTGGACACTTCTTCTGTGCATCTGCAATGTTCATGAGCTTGGTAACCCCAGCCGCACGTGCTGGGTAGTTACAAGTGACAATGAGGTACTTCTGAGTGACACCCAGGGGCTGGTGCCGAAGCTCCGGGTGACGCTGTTCCTCCACCTGCCATGTAATGAAGGAGAAGGTCCAAAACATAAGCTTTCTGCCATGCTATAAGGATGACAGCATAATGTGCACTGCTGGAGAAACAGGTACTTGGTATAGCAGCAGTCCCTTTGACATAGCTTCCTGTCCTGCTCTGGGCACCAAATGGAATGCAGGCCATGCCATGCCGCAGGACTACAGTAATACAACTTGCCAGAAGGTGTGCCTGCTGCCACAGTAATCCTGCTCAGGCCAAGTCATTAAATGCACGTTGAAGCTGCACACACTCGGGAGGCTTTTGCAGTGTGTAGAACCACTTTTGAACCGTAGTGGCCCATAGCTGTCACTACAAACCAAGCTCAATGGGATGTTTGTTATAGGTAGAGATGCACAGGTGGTGGGTTTTCCAAAGGCGAAGTGGGCACCCCAAGGATCTCAGCTCCTGTGGTCAAGCCAGACTGCTACAGTTGTTGTTGTTAGGACTGCTGCTGTTTCTGACGGTGCTGGTACTGCTGCTCCTAATGTCCTTGCCATTGCTGCTGCTGGTCCTGCAGCTGCTGCTACTGCTGCGTTGAAGCTGCAACTACTGCATTGCTCTAGCCAGTTGCATCGTTTGTTGCTACTTTACGTAAATATCTCTGCTACCACAGAAAGTACTGAGTGCTATTGAACATATGTCTGTCATGCAGCCACAGCAGAGGCAGAAGGCAGGCATCCATTGCTTGGCATAAGGTGCAGAGCATGGCACCCCAGCTGCTGTCGCAGGAGCTCCACGTAGGATCTAGGGGCATTTTGCGCTGGTTACCTGTGCGTAGAAGGCGTCCACATCGAAATGGATTATCACTCTGTCCCTGTCAGCCTCTATGCCCACCAGCTCCTGCTCCAGGCCTCCCGCAAGGCCCCATGGGTTGCTCTGCGCTTGGGCAGCAGGATGTGGGGATGCAAACTGCTTCACGCGGTAAGCTTCATAAGCACTCTTGTCGTCCATGGGCTACTGCTCCTGCCAACAGCACGTCCAGCATGACAACCGCATGATGAATGGATAACACCGATGACATCTACGAGGTAGCCGCACGTGAAAGAAAGATCCGTGGCATGTAATAACGCATCCATGCGGGTTGTAAGGCTCGCTTCTGGGGCCTCTTTGGCTTGAGTAAGCTAGTGACAGCCAAAGTGACAGAAGTGACCCCTCCTTGAGCGGTGCTGATTCACTCCCCTTCGAAGCACCACTCCGCCTTTTGCGCATGCAGGGACTTTCAAATGGCTCAGCATGCTTTAGTAAGGTTCCCCTCTCTCGCCCCTGCTGCCATGCCACTTCGACCAGGCCGGCGCTGTCTCGTCTGCAGGCTTCTCCAGTCGATTCATCACGTTCAGACCACCGTGTACATAATTGGTGACCAGTTAGATCTGTTATGAAGCAATGCCTGTGCGCATGTAGCCTCTAGACATTTGTTGGATCGCAACTGCACGAGCAGAACACAAGCCCAATCTAAATTCGTCAACCCTATTGAATCATAGCATTGATTAGACTTCTGGTTCTTGCGTATCGGAACCACTAGCCAGTAGCAGCAGCCTGGATAGCCGAGCAGCCAGTGGCTGCGACAAACATGCATGGCAGGGGCGGGACCCATGGTCATGGGCCTCCGCCCGGCCCATCCCGCGTGCTGGTCATCGATAATGGCGCAGGCAATATCAAGCTAGGCTTTGCTGGCGAGGAGCTGCCGCGCATGTGAGTACAGCACATGCAACTGCCAAGTACCCTGCAGACAGATAGCAGAGGGTCGAATGGATGCACAGGGATCTGTCCAGAAAACCTGTGCAGGGCAAAGTACCTGCATGGGGTTTTCTAGCAGCTTATGCCATACCCTAGGGGACATGTAGTGCGATATCTATGACTCTTTGCAGCTTCCTTTCCTAGCTACATCAAAGAGGCGGCTTGAAATGGTTGTGTATCTGTACCTGTTTTGCTCTATCCATTAGCAGGCCTCAGAAAAAAGCCTTTATGGATTTCTACCTGTGGCATTGTAATACAAGTTTACAAGGATCGCCTCGCAAGCAGATCAGCAAAGCATAGCTTTCTCCTGGCTGTCTTTTTAAGTTCCCAGCTTACCACCACCCCTTGCAGGACCCAAGGCTGATCTAGCAAGCTACTCCCAACACCTCTATTCTGCATATACAAATCCCTCCATCTTTTGTTGTTACTGCTACATTCAGCGGTGACACCCCATGTTTCTCTGGACTTCTGTGCAGGGTGTTTCCAAACTGTACTGCCAAGCAGAAAGGGGAGCGGCAGGTGTTGGTGGCGGACATGCTGCTTAGCGCCAGGCATATCAGCGGGTTAACAGTCAGAAGGCCTTTTGATAGGGTAAGATGGTGAACTGGGAAGCATGGAAGCAAAGCCTGGGGCTTTGGGCCAGGATAGAGTGAGCTTGAGGGGACCTGAGCAATCTTCTGATCCTGCCTGCGAAGTCACTTCAGTTCCAACTAGTAGAATATAAAGCATGGGAACACAGGCTTGGGCTGGCATGGGGCCAGGAGTAGTCAAGGATAGAGAAGCAGAGCAGATAGTTGGAATGGTACAGCATCAGGCTGTAGCAGCAGTAGCAGCGGTGGCAGGAGCGAGATGGGGCTGGTTGCACGTGGATTCCCATGCGTTGAAGCTTCCCAGTGCGTGCTTACATTACATGACTCCTAGGCAGACAGCAGGGCAATCACAACTATATCAGTAGCAACAGTGACAGGAGCTATGCTACATGTTGATATAGGTGGATTACAGTATTGGTAGGAAGTTTCCTGGATCGAAGCTGTGCTTGCAGCTTGGCAGGATCTGTATGTTGACCAGCAGCTAATCAAGTCAAGTCAAAGCAAATCTCACCTCATCTAGGATTGTGAATACAGTGAATCCAGTATAGCATATTTCCTCAAGCGTGCAGGCGAAGTCGTAAGTCACCTAGCTTTGTTTGTTTTGGTCTGCTCGGCAAATGCAGGGTTTCCTGGTCAATTGGGATGTGGAGAGGGAGATTTGGTCCCGTGCGTTCAAAGCCCTAAACACATCTCTTACCCAGACCAACACCACCACCGGCACCATCAGCAACAGAACAGCAGCAGCAGCAGCTATTGATCCAGCTTCTACTGGCCTAGTGCTCACAGAACCTCTCTTCAACTTCCCAGCTGTGCAATCCGTCACTGAAGAAGTGATATTTGAGGAGTTTGGGTTCCATAGTTACACAGCGGCACCAGCCCCGTGGTATAGCATGCAGCATGCCCTTACTGCTACACCCACAATGGCGGCAGCAGCAGCAGCAGGTGGTACAGCAGTAGCAGCAGCAGCACATGAGCCGCTACACCCCACTACAGCTGCAGCACTCACGGCAGGGGCAGGGGTTATAGTAGATGCAGGGTTTAGTGGGGTTAGCGCAGTGCCGTTTTTTGAGGGGCGGTTGTTGGCGGGGGGCGTGGTGCGGCTGAATTTGGGTGGCAAGGCGCTGACGAATTTGCTGAAGGAGACTGTGTCATATAGGAGTTTGAATATGAATGAGGAGGTGGTGTTGATGGAACATATTAAAGATGAACTGTGCTGGGTTAGCC